>JAHXHD010001322.1:0-16400 GCA_019857685.1 Papiliotrema terrestris | reverse complement strand
CCCCCAACCTGTGACGTCTTGGGTTCTCGCGCCGGCCTACCGGCCTTCGCATCCTTCCCGTGCTTGCACCACACAGCCTTGTGAAGCGTGTCCAGGCGGGCTTAGCGTCCCATCATTACGCGCGATAGCCAAGCACGCTTACAAAATGGCCCGGCGGGCTCGTTGTGCGCGCCGCCCGCAAGACCCGGGCCAAGACTACCCGGTAGTCGCGATGGCGCTTGCTGTGCACACGTTTGAGCACTCGGCGCACGCACGCCTGTCGCATGCTGACTCTGGGCGAACAGATAAGTATCGCAAGGATGCCCTATGCATCGTGACATATCTCCACCCACGGCTGTTCGTATAGTACTAACCCTTCACCCAGTCTGTCCCGTCCGATTGAGCGTTGGCTGAAGAGTGCGACGACGACGACGGTCACGACTTGTCCTGTGGGTGTCTTGTTGACACGCGCTGAGAGAGCGTTGCAACTGTATAACAACAGCTGACCGGCAGATCCATCGACTCATCCTCGCCCGCTCTTGCTTAATCATCGACCGCTTTGTGGTCCCCCCGACTGTCATTTCGTGTTTGATCGTATCGTGTAAAACCCCCTTTGAAGACGGCAACCACCCCTCGGCGACGTCCTTTTTGTGTGTTGATAAGGGGTGCCACCTCTCGGCGGCAGCACGACAACCACGGCCACATCAGCGTCCATCTCCGCAGCTGTCACGTCACCTCTCCATCACCTAAACCTCCATCCCACCCCTCTACGCCATGCTCTCCACAACTGTCCTCCCCATCCTCGCCGCTCTTCTTCCTCTTGCCCGGGCCGCAGCGATCCAGCCCCGAGGCGTCAACCTCGGCTGGCCGTACGGTCAAGAGAAGATCCGCGGTGTCAACCTCGGAGGGGTAAGTTGGGCCATGGCTGGCAGGATGCACAGCTGATCATCAGTGGCTGGTCACCGAACCCTTCATCACGGTTGGTCCCTTCATACGGGTCACGCCCAAGCTCACCATCAGCCTGGACTCTTCGAGGCGACTGGTAACGATGGAATCGTAGACGAGTACACCTTTGGCCAGTTCCAGGATCGAGGTACAGCCGAGGCTGCTCTGCGCCAGCACTGGGACACCTGGATCACCGAGGAAGATTTTGCCCAGATTGCCGGTGAGTAACGGCTTCGCTGCGCCGCTGGGTCGGTGGCTCGACCCCCCGCCCACACGCTGACCCCAGCCGCCGGGCTCAACCACGTCCGGATCCCCATCGGCTACTGGGCGTACGACGTCTCCGCCGGCGAGCCGTACATCCAGGGCCAGGCCGAGTACCTTGACCGTGCCATCGGATGGGCGCGAAACCACGGCATCAAGGTCATGATCGACCTGCACGGTGCGCCGGGCTCGCAGAACGGGTACGACAACTCGGGACAGCGGGGCGACGCGCGATGGCCCTACGATTCGAACAACGTCCTCCGAACAAAGAACGTCCTCGAGCAGCTGTCGCGAAAGTACTCGGACCCGTCGTACTGGCAAGTCGTCACTGCCCTGGCCCTGCTCAACGAGCCCGCGACGTACATGTCCGACGAGTTCCTGCGCGTGACTCGGCAGTTCAACTACGACGCGTACGGCGCGGCCCGGTACCCGTGGGCGCCCGAGGGCTCCGCCAGCAAGTCCGGCCTCGCGCTCGTGGTGCACGACGGATTCCAACCGGTTTCGTACTTTGACAACTACCTCAACGAGCCCAACTTTGAGTCCGTCATCCTCGACCACCACCAGTACACCGTCTTCTCCGATGCCGAAAATCGCCTCAGCGACCAGGACCGCCTCAACACGATTTGCGGGAAGGCGCAAGAGTTTGCTTCGTCCCAGCTTTGGCTCGTCGTTGGGGAGTGGTCTCTCGCCGCGACGGACTGTGCGCGCTGGCTCAACGGCCGCGGACGGGGCTCGCGATACGACGGCTCGTTCGAGGGCTCGTCGTACATCGGCAGCTGCGACGGCAAGACCGGCGACGGCTCGAACTTCTCCGACGAGTACAAGACTTATCTCCGCAAGTTCTGGGACACGCAGACCCAAGTCTACGAGAACAACGGGCAAGGATGGATCGCGTGGACTTGGCGCACGGAGAGCACTGCCGAGTGGTCGTACAAGGCCGGATTGGAAGGAGGTTGGATCCCCCGTAACCCGACCGAACACCAGTTCAGCTTGGACGAGCTTTGTACCTAAACTCGGGTCGGGCCGGAAAAGGACAATAGAGTGTCGCCAAAGGACTATCCAACGTCTTCTAATGCATCCCTACCTCGCTTGTACCGTATGCCAGGGGGTCCCCAGGTCGGTGAGAAGTTGTGGGATGCCGGAGGGCAGGAATGGACAGAGACAAGTAGTAGAAGAGTGAAAGTGGCGCCACTGCCACTTTCCCATCCTCTCGTTCGGCCTTCGAGTGCCGCTATCTGCCACGCCTTTCGAGAGGGGTCCAACCCCCTTCAGAGCTCAGAGATAGGACCAGATTGGCGTATACTACCAAGTTACTGGGAACTTGATGGCTTTGTGGCCAATTCCTATAGTATGCTCCCGCGGCCTACCGCTCCAGACCATACTTCGCTCTCGGAACTGTCAGATTCCGGAACTGACAAGTTCCACCCCCTTCCGCCCCTCGGCTGGTTCAGCTCACAGCACCCACTTCACAGACGGCATAGCTCTATGGCGCGAAGTGAGAAATTTGCCAAACCCCCTCTGGCGGCATCGTTCACGCGAGCATTGTCGCACCGGAGCAGACAGCTTGCTGCCGTGTCTAGCACTCACGGGCCCTTCCTAGCTTCAGTTCGGCCCCCGGAGCGGTTATGAGTTGTCCACGACTACCGCCCGAGCGTGTCATGCGTGCGTTTTGCCGTTCCCGAAAATGCCTTTCGGATCCCCGTCGGCGACTCTCTGCCGATCCGCCCCGATGCGCCAGATCGCCCGAATACACGACGGAGAACGGCTTAGAAAGTTGCGAACCATCGAAAAACCCTACCGGAACGCTGACCTACATCCTCGACTCGCGATGACGGCCGCGCCCCTAGGTGTCAGGGGGGACGTCGAGTGGAATTAACATGATCGTTTCATTCCGGAACTCACCTGATTTCGGGGATTGCCTGTATACACGGTACCGAGTGACCGCGCGAGTTCCCGCCCCATCGACGTGTGGTCGCTTTTCGTAATGACACGCGTTTCAGTCACACTCCCGGTCTTATGGACGTCGGAAAGGACGTTCCCCACGTCTGAGACGCTCTGTGCGGTAAGGCCCTGACCGAGCAGCCCGGGGACCGCGTTGAGCTCGAGTCCTTTGGCTGTGCTCTTCTCAACGAGCACCACACTCGCTTCATCACCGACGCCAATAACCCGTCTACACGGCCTATAATGCTCGCCATCTTCGCCTTGCTTCCCCTCCTCGTGCTCGCCAACGCCGCTCCTACCACACGTCAAGAGAAGCAACAGTTTATCAGCGTCAAGATCAAGGCTGGCCGCGACGACCGCTGCTTGAGCCTCGGGCCCCAATCCAGAGAGGGTGCACCCGTCATCTCTGCGTCCTGCGAGGCGGCGCTCGTCTGGACGCTCAACCGAGGCGACGGCAAGATCTTCTCCGGGGACGGAACGCTCGACCTGGTCATTGACTTTGGCGAGGATACTCAGAACGGCGGCACCCTTACGATTCAGAAGCAGAACGGGTCGAACGGGCAGAAGTGAGAAAATATCCAAAAGTGCTGATTTGCTGATGGCAGCATCTACTACACCGACGACAACCGACTCGCTCATACCGGCGGCAACCAGTGCTTTGACGAGGGTGATAACGGAATCCAGACTCGGCAGTGCACCGACAACAACGACAACCAGGGTGAGTCGGCGGTCCGGGGTGAGGTCTCGCTCTGACCGCAGTCTGGTACACCATGGTGTGAGCAGCGGAGACTCGTTTCGGCGAACAGACGTTGCGAGATATGCCCTGCTTTACGACTCGGGTGGGTATAACCTATTGCGTGCACGCTCTCGGCGCAAGGCTTGACGCTCAACCTTGCTCTGACGTACAAGCAATTGATAGTCACAGTGGCCCGAGCGCAGACAGATCACAGTTGGCCCGCTAGTCACAGGACCTCATGATTCGAGAAGCCAATGGGAGGTCTGTTTGCGAGCATGTAAGGGACGAAGCATCCCCAGCCCCCAGACTTTGCCTGATCCAGGGAAGCATGTCTTCCTCGTGCGCCACAAGCTCCACAATGTCAAGCCTCTTACAAAGGCCACGTGCTGCGCAGAGGACGTGCTGGCGTGATGGAGGAAGGCCGGTGGAGCCTTTGGGAAAGGAAGGGCTCCACATATCCATGGGACACTAATCTGTTCGTGTATATATTCGACTCGTAACGCTGCACGGTTGAGAGTCGTCTCTTCAACCTTCCCACTGTCCCACTGCGTCTCCCGAAACTCAACTTCACACCTTGCCGAAAGTCATCAGGGCATAGAGAGGCAGCTCATCAATGTCACAACCAACAGTCCAGTCTAAGGCAGACACAGTGAGAGACGAGCGCACAGAATCATACCCCACGCGGAGCAGCCAGTCTGAAGCCACCCCAGCTTGGGGCTCTGCCTCGCGGCTACGACTGGACCACAGACAACCAAGAACTGACGGAAATACCGCTGATGAAACCGTACCCCGTGAGAACTCGCTCTGGGAGCCGAAGTGTCTTACTTGCAACGTCCTCAGAAGCTCATGTACCGGGGGTAAAGCTGGAAGGCCAGCAGGCGACGGCAAAGCCAAGCAGTCGGAAGATTGTCAACAGTGTGAAGTCCGAGCTGAACGATCTCGGCGGCAAGGCAGGACTGTTACAGCATGTATCTGGAAGCCCACGGATCGTGCGATAATCACAGGGGCCCTCTCGCGCCTGGAAGCGTCCCGCCGAGCCCAACCGTACGGGGAAGCGACAGCGGGGAACAGTCGCGAGGAGGGGTCTCAGTGCTCTTTGGGTCGCAGCGCTGCCCCAAGCTACATTCCTGCGCTCCAACGCTGTGCGGAGAGAAGAACTCCGCGTGGCCGAGCCCATTTGCACGCGGCCAACTCGCCGGCAGGGTCTCAGTCTGGTCCCTCCACTGGCGCCAGGTTGCTTTCCCCACAACCTGCAAAAACCGTGGCGAGACAAGCCGGTGATCGTGCGTGGCGAGTCACTTTCCGATAGCGGAGATCGCTTGTACTACTGGACGGATGGGAGAACACCACTACAACGCTGCAGCAATCAAGCCGAAGCTGCTAAGGTCTGGGACGCGGGAAGGCCCTCCTGAGACGCCTTGAACGAATGTGACCTATGATACTTTGTTTAGGGATTTACGATGCATAAACGTCTTTTTTGGCTAAGCCGACACAGAGTCAGAGGCGGGGAGAGTTGTTGGCTGGCACTGATGTCCTATGCTGCTTCTGCAAATGAAGCGCGCTGTTCTCCATAACTATTGGACGCTCTTTGTCCGCAACCAAATGCGCGCAGCGTTCGTTGTACTGTAGAGTTGTTCACCTGACTTCGGAGAGCGTCTTGACGGGAATCATCAGTGCCGCTCAGGACCATCACTTTCGAAACGGGGGAGACTGAGGGGGCATATGGCGTGGGAATGCACGGAGAAAAAGGGTTGCAAGCAAGACGGGACGGTGGCGCTACACATCGTCAGAGAAGCCTTTGCAAGGACAAATGTAGATGAGCAATGACGCAGCGCTCGCCTTCTAAGTACTGTGCGGATGGTCCTTGCGAAGGAGCAACAAAGGAGGTCTTGCATTTCCTCCACGCCACGCCGTTCAGCTCAAGTGAAGTAGGAGATGACGTCTTGTATTACTCTTTCCTCGCCACTCACAGTCGGCATCACGCATCACAGCGAGCCATCAGAATGAGTTCAGCGTACCCGACAACTGTGGGCACGGGATCACCGACGACCACAAGAGCACACATGCTTCAAACGACTCACACCTGTGGGCATCCGAGCGGCATCAGCACCCGCAGAGAAAGAACGCCCGGGAACGAAAGATGCAGCACATGTGGGCTCGATCATTCAACTGCCAAGGGGGCCGCCCCGGGGAGGCGAGAGGAGTCACTCAACTGTGAGGAGTTCGTCGCAAGAACACATCATGCAATGTCACGCGGCCTTATTCCACCCGACCCTTGTAAATCGCAAGCGAAGCCCAAAAATACCTCGGAGAGCCGCTCCGACAGCGATTACTTGCAGATCAACTCAAGCGCGTCAGCGCGGACTGACGAGGGGTGGCTGCGTCAATTTTACCGCAAGCCTCGCCTCGCACCCGTCCTTGAGCCAGGGGAGGAGAGCGGCGGCGGAGACACCGAAAGGGTCCTGCGTCCCAGCTTCGTGGCTCCCGACACCCCCTGGATACCCGACCTACCAATCGACAGCGTACTGGCTGTCACACACCCGGTGTTGGACAAGTTCTGGCGTCCACTCATCGTCCGTGGACAGACGCCACCGAGTGACTCCGAGCCAGGGACGGCTCTGTACTACTGGATCGACCAGTTGGGCGGGACGGCTCGTTGTCGAGATCAAGACGCCGCGCATGAGCAATGGCGGAAAAGTGCATCCGGGCCCGCACTCCCCAGATAGCTGTTCCGCTTTGTTAACCTGCCATGCAGCGTCACGCGAGTATCAGTACATATTTCGGGCTGCTTTGACCGCGACGGACGATTGTGTGTGCGCGGAGGCTTTAATGAGTGATTGAAACGGGGCTGTCGTTCCATGTTGAAACCATTCATCTCGGCGACGAGTTCCCGCACGGCACCGGCTGCCCGATCCGCTTTACCCAACGTATGTAGAACGGGGCCGAGCAGATTTCTGATTTCTGCTCTGCACCCATTTTGGGCAGTAACTCCTCGGTCAACGCTTGTCAGGGGGATAGATCCCGACAGAGTACCCCCAAAGGACCCTCGCCCTTTCCGCGAGGCCGACGCCGCGAGGCCCGATCATAACGCCGGTATTGGGGTGCACTGTGATCGATGTGCAGCGTGTATAACACTCTACCCCATTCGTCCTCTCCACCCCTTCTCCTTCAAGTCACTGCCGCCCAACGTACCCTTTCGCCCTCCACATCGACCCCCCACACTCATTTGACTACACCTAACAGCAACATTGCTTAATATGCTCGCCATCCTCCTTGCCTTGCTCCCCGTCCTCCTCGTCACCGGCGCGTCGCCCACCTCTCGCCAATTGCAGCAGCAACAGTACACCAACGTCAAGATCCAGTCGGGCCGAAGTGGTCTCTGCCTCACTCCCGCGCCCAAGACCGGCCCCGGCAGTCCCGCCCGACTGGACAACTGTGCGGTGGCCCAGACTTGGTCGATCATCCGTAACGCCCCCGGCCCCCTCACTGCGGGTGACCTCGTCCTTGATGCTGGCGATCACGTCGCCAACGGAGGCAGCCTCACCATGGAGGAGCCCGAGGAGGAGTGCAGCCCCGGCCAGAGGTGAGCGCACCACGCTGGTTCGACCCTGATGTGCTGTGCTGAACGGTAGCTTCTGGTACACCGGCGACAACCGAATTGCCGTCTACGAGCAGGGCCACTGCTTGGACGAGGCCGACGGCAACGTCCTTCAGATCTGGAAGTGCACCGACTTCAACGACCACCAGGGTGAGCGCGCTGACAGCCGCGGGTATGAAAGCTCACTAGCAGTCTGGAACATCCTCGAGTGAAGCGATCCGAAGCCGTCTGTGAAAACGACAATTTGACCGCCTCCCCTGATGACTTCCGTATACCGTACATGTCTCCCCGTAATGCACCTGTGCATCCCTTCTGTGACGGTGGCTGGGTGCAACGCGCAAGCTGAAGTGCCTTTCTTTGCAAATATCTGCCCATCCGCAGCGTGAGTTCGTCGGCCTCTTGTACAGATCGTCTCTCATGCAATGTCGTAGCGGAACCATGTCTTCTATGTACAACGTGATCGGCTCGACCACCGGCTACAACTCGATCAACAACGCCTCTTCCTTTTCCTTCTTTTCCAAACCCTGTGGCTCTGCTGACGGCGCATCGGGAAAGACCGCAGCGGGTGCTGACGGGAACGAAGCGACACTGTAAACATGCTGTAGCTCAGGCGGGACCTGCGCTTGTCCTTGCTGCGATGGGTATGGCTGCTGCGACGCTTGTTGTTGAGCACGCTGCTGCGCCGCTTGTTGTTGAGCAAGCTGCTGCGCCGCTTGTTGTTGAGCAAGCTGCTGCGCCGCTTGTTGGTGAGCAGGCGGCTGCTGTTGTGGTGCTAGAGCAGACCACGATCCGGACATCGCTCGTGTGGGTGAACCAATTGGTGCAGTGGCGACGGGCGATGTCGACGCATAGCTTGCCGTCCGCTGTGGCGCCGACGGCAGATTCGACGTTATAGCACGCGGCGAAGTCGACGGATGCGAGGCAAGATCCACAGGGGGAGGAGCAGACGCTTGCGCTTCGGGTGTCGGCGTTGGCGCGTACACGGACGGCTGGCGGGTTGGTTCTTGCGGTACTTGCGATGCCGGCTCATACGTCTGCTGCGGCGGCATCCATTGGGACTGCGCCGGAGGGGCGTACTGATGAGCCTGTTGGGACGAATATTGCTGATGGTAGCTGGCGTAGGGCTCTGGCGCGGCGACCGGAGCGAATGTCGGCATTGCCGGATACATGGACGGTCCAGCTGCTACGGGCGGGGGTGATTGAGCCGGAACGGTTTGAGGTGCGTACGTCGGGTACGCCGGCGCGTAGCCCTCCGTCTGAGCGTACGGAGCGTATCCGGAATAACCATATTGCTTTTGCGCGGCGTACTGCTGTTGCTGGGCATACAGCCGCTGTTGGCTCTCTTGCAACTTCCGCGCCGAGTATGCTTGCTGTCCGTCGAGGATTTGACCGTACATCGCCACCGCTTGCGACAGCTTGCTCTGCATCTCCGCCAGCATCTCTGCGGGTCAGCCATGTCGACAGCCTGCGACCGTCCACTCACGCTGCTTCGTCGTCTTCTCCTCTGCGTTGCGCTGCAGCTTGCCGCCCAGCGCATACGCCTGATTTGCCAGTACGTGCGCGTGGGGGAAACGCCTCAGATCTCGCTCGCCGTACGCCGCCATCTGATCCATAGTATTTGAAAAGGTCAATATCGTCTCCGTCTCACGTGCGGACAAGTCGAACGTCGGCAAGGGCTTCGGTCAGCTCCACCGCGCACACCGACTCACCTTATACTCCGGCTCGTCAGACCCCGCCGGTGCACTTGGACGCGCCATCTCCATCTCCCTCAGACTGGCCTCAATCGCCAGCCGCAGCTGCTCGTCGTCGTCTTCTGGGTTGCTCGCGCGTAATGGCGGCTCGGATCCGACAAAGTTGCGCCCCGGCCGCACGTCCTGCAGTGACAGCTCGATTGCACGTTGCAGATCCGCGTCCAAGTCCTGCCGCGTTCGCGGTGTCCGACCAGGTACAGCTGGCGCCGGTCTGTCGTCAGCAACAACCCACAACCACGTCTTGCAACTCACCCGGCAGGCACTTGCGATTTCCCCTTCCCGCTCTTCACCCAACAGCCCTCACACACCCGCACCTTTTCTGTGATCCCATACTTTGGCAACGGCATCATCCTGCTCGAGCATGCTTGGTCAAACACCAATCCGCAATTCCGGCAGTGGTGCTTCCGGTTTGTAAAGGTGAACGCTGTCCTGCACCGCATGCACACGTCCGAATCCACCCATGCCGGCGCCGTCGTCGTCGTGAGCAAGTGCGAGCTCGTCTGCGTCGGCTCCGGCGGAAACTCCTGCCCACCCGCCTTCAACTCATTGTACACCTCCACCAGATACGCCAACTCTGGCTTTGGCTTGAATGCTATTGCCCAGGATTGGAACAGCCGCAAGAACATCTGCTTGACGTCGGCTGGAGTCGTCTGCTGTCAGCGCGGAAAGTCATGTATGACTCACGGGATTCTTGATCACGCCCGACACCTCATCCACAAACTCCTTGCTCGCAATCTCCGCCAGGAAGTGATCACCTCCATTCTTGATGCAAGTGTCGATGAGCTATTTATAAGCCTAAGCCGCCATCTGCCAACTCACCGCAAAGGCATACATCTGCACCCGGCCATTCTTGCTGGCCACTCTGCGCTTCAGGCTCTGCATGGCAGGCTTTGGCTGGACAGCTTTCGAGCGGATCATGTCGGTGATCTCGAGGTTGTTGGCCATGTCCTCTGATTGGGGGTAAGGGAGGTTGAGCGGCGAACATGCTTTCTCTGCGGGTCAGCGGAGCTTCCGGATCAAGCTTGATCGATGCTCGTGTTGGACTATGACACTCACCGACAAGCTCCTCATACTGAGGGTTCGTCGCTGTCCCCCAGAACCAGGACATGGCGAGAAGATGTGGAAGGGGATGCCGGCCCGGGCCGAGGACAAAGCAGGAGTGAAAGCTCTATCGAGCTCGATGATGATACGAGATATAACCTGCTCGACCTGGATTCTTCCCTTTCTGTGTGTATAGCGGCTCAGATGCCCAAAGCTACGCTCGCTGCTGTTCAAGATGACTGATGGATAGCCAGATGGCCAAGGTGGTCGGCCGGTTAATGAGCGCAAGCGTCATCCTCCCGCGCCCCGGAGGCCAGAAGTGCCACATTGGGAATAATCCCGCTGCATCGTCCTGTCGCCACCCACCCACTCACCCAGTCAGCAACTCATCCACACTAGGCCCGCCGCTCACTCATCCCTTCCACCTCGTCCTCACCATCGTCTTACACATCCTCTTATCCTCTTCACCCTCCGAGCTCTGCATCCTTCACTGGACATACAGGGCAGCCGGAAACCAAAGGGTATCCTCCCACATCGTTTAGCTCAGAACATTCGCGCGATAACGCTCGCCCAGCGACCGCGACAAAACAAAGCGAAGACGATCCGGACGGCGTCGACGACAGTTCCTTCTCGTCGTTTGTCATATACCTCTCGTGTCCTCGACCTCGTCCTCGGCTGCTCTTCCCTCGGCTCCGTTTCGCATTGGAACGCTGCGTAGACCACACCCACGCATACCTCGCAGTCCGACTTTTCTTTCGCGCCTTCTCACGCGACTTGCGAAATCTACACTGTTCTTTCATTCGGCTCACGATTGTAGTCAGGGAGCACGCGAGCCGCTAGGCGTGAAGACAGGCGTCAGACAGCCTGCGTAGGAGAATAAAACTTGAATTGAACGGCTCAAGGAATCCTACCAGCAAGATGACGGTCACTTTCCAGTACTCGTCGGCGCCGGTGAAGCAAATTCGGGAGATTCAGTTCGGTGTGATGAGCCCAGAGGAGATTGTGCGTGGGCAAGCGATGAAAGTTGTCTCTGCCGGCTGACCCGCAGAAAGCTTTTTCCGTCGCCAAGATCGAGCATCCCGAAGTGATGGACGAGAATGGCAAGCAGAAAGTCGGCGGCCTCATGGACCCAAAAATGGGTAGTATGTTACCTCTCCACTTGATCTTCGCATCAAGTGTTGACACACAGCCATCGACCGAGCTTTCAAGTGTCAAACTTGTCAGGAAGGGATGGCAGACTGCCCGGGCCACTTTGGACACATTGAGCTTGCCAAGCCAGTGTTCCACGCTGGCTTCTTGATCAAGGTCAAGAAGATCATCGAGTGTGTGTGTGTAAATTGTGGAAAGCTCAAGGTCGACGAGGTGGGTGCGTGTTTTTGGCGCTGCTGACATCAGCGCGACGCCGAGGTCCGGAACATCCGCAGAAAGGTCAAGCCGAATCACCGTCTAAAGAAGATCTGGGCGTTGGCGTCGAAGAAGGCCGTGTGCGACATCGACCCAATCGACGAGGAGAACGGAGACGCCACGAACGAGGATCAATTCCAAGACGAGGCGGGTGCTCCGAAAAAGGGACATGGAGGGTGTGGGACGGCTCAGCCTGTCTGGCGGAAAGAGGGATTGAAGCTGTACGGCGTGCTCAAGCCGGCTCAGCAGGGAGAAGAAGCCACAGAACCGGAGAAAAAGCTGTATCAGCCTAGCCAGATCCTGGACATTCTGCGCAAGATCTCCCCAGAAGACCTCATCATCATGGGGCTGAACGCCGACTACGCTCGACCCGACTGGATGATCCTCACCGTTTTGCCTGTACCGCCTGCGGCAGTTCGACCGAGTATATCAGTGGACGGCGGTGCTATGCGGAGCGAGGACGATCTCACGTACAAGCTGTCGAGTATCCTCAAGACAAGCGCGCAGGTCCGGCGGCTTGTGACGGAAGGTGTGCCCGACTCGCTGGTCAACGAGCACTTCGACTTGCTGCAATACCACGTCGCGACGTATATGGACAACGAGATCGCCGGATTGCCGCAGGACACGCAAAAGTCGGGTCGACCGGTCAAAGCGATTCGAGCGCGACTAAAGGGAAAGGAGGGACGTCTGAGAGGAAACTTGATGGGCAAGCGTGTCGACTTTTCCGCGCGTACGGTCATCACTGGTGACCCGAATCTGCAATTGGACCAAGTTGGTGTGCCGAAGAGTATTGGAATGACTTTGACGTACCCGGAGCGTGGTGGGTAGAGTCACTCGAGTTGTCGCATCTCCGCTAAACCCAGTGACGCCGTACAACATTGCTTACCTGCAACAACTTGTGCTCAACGGCCCGACAACACATCCCGGTGCACGTTACTACGTCAAAGACACGGGCGAGCGTGTCGACTTGAAGTACCGCAAGTCGAACGAGCCGATTAGTTTGCAATTCGGCTGGATTGTCGAGCGACATCTGAAGGATGGCGAGTGAGTGTTGTTGACGGCCCCGGTCGGCCAGCGCTGACGCTAGCTACGTCCTGTTCAACCGACAACCGTCTCTGCACAAAATGTCTATGATGAGTCATCGAGTCAAGCTCATGAACTATTCGAGTGAGTCAAATTCTGTGCTCAGCTGGAATACTTCTAACCTCAGCCTTCCGACTGAACCTCTCGGTGTAAGTATCAGTGCACCTGATAGGGTGTGATTATTGACACGCACAGAACATCCCCATACAACGCCGATTTCGATGGTGATGAAATGAACTTGCAGTAAGTCCACCTCGATCTTCCTTATGTCATCGTTGGCTCACCGAAGCGTGCCGCAAAGCGAAGAGACCCGTGCCGAGCTGAGTCAAATTGCCTGGGTACCGCGACAGGTAAGCTCATCCAACGCTGTCCCAGCTAACCCCAGATCATTTCGCCGCAAGCGAACAAGCCGGTAATGGGTATCGTGCAAGATACCCTTTGTGGTATCCGTAAATTCACCCTGCGAGACAACTTTGTCGACTGGAAAGCGGTTCAGAACATTCTGTTGTGGCTGCCGGAGTGGGACGGCGAGATTCCGACCCCGGCCATTCTCAAACCCAAGCCGCTCTGGACCGGAAAGCAGCTCGTCTCCATGTGCATTCCGAAGGGAATCAACATCACCGCTAAGAACAACGAGAAGCCATCGCCCATCGACGTCACCGACGAGAATGTGTTGATCGACGATGGCGAGCTTATCCACGGCACGATCATTAAGAATATGGCCGGTAGCGCCAACAACGGTCTCATCCACGTCATCTTCCGGGAAAAGGGCCACGTCGTCGCGCGAGACTTCTTCTCCGCTTGTCAACGCATGATCAACTTCTGGCTGTTGCACTACGGTTTCAGCGTCGGTATCGGTGATACCATCGTCGACACGCAGACCATGGCGTCGATCACGAACCGGATGGTGGAGGGCAAGGACAACGTGCAAAAGCTCATCACCAAGGCCGAGCTGAACGGAATGAAGCCGTCGCCGGGTATGACGATTCGAGAGACGCTCGAGCAGATGATTGCCAACGAGTTGAACAAGGCTCGTGATTGGACGGGTAAAACGGCGCAGGACAACTTGAAGGGCGACAACAACGTCAAGCAGATGGTGGTGTCCGGAGCCAAAGGTTCTTTCATCAACATTTCGCAGATGTCCGGTGTCGTCGGGCAACAGTTCGTGGAGGGAAAGCGAATCAACTTCGGTTTCCGACATCGAACGCTGCCGCACTACTCGAAGGATGACTACGGGCCCGAGTCGCGGGGCTTTGTCGAGAACTCGTACTTGCGAGGTCTGACCCCGCAGGAATTCTGGTTCCACGCTATGGGTGGACGAGAAGGATTGATCGATACCGCTGTCAAGACGGCCGAGACGGGATACATCCAACGTCGACTGGTCAAGGCGATGGAGGACTTGAAGGTCGGCTACGACGGGACGGTGCGAAACTCCAATGGCGATATCATCCAGTTCATCTACGGTGAAGATGGAATGGATGGTGCGGCGATGGAGAAGCAAAGTCTCGACATAATTCGTCTATCGCATGACGCATTCGAGAAGCGGTACAAGGTGGACGTGATCGGGGCGGTTGGCGGATTCAAGGCGGGCACGTTGCAAGCTGGCATCGACGCGACTTCAAACGAGTTGCAGGTGCTTATGGACGCCGAGTGGGAGCAGCTCCAGGACGACCGCCACACCCTCCGACGAGAGATCTTTGAGGACGGCAACCCGGGTCACCCGCTTCCCACCAACATTCAGCGAATCGTGCAGAACTCGCAACAGATCTTCAAAGTCGACCATCGCGTGCCCAGCGATCTCGACCCAAAGTACCTCTTCGAGAAGCGACAGGAGCTGTGCGACCGACTCGTGGTTGTTCGCGGCGACGACCCTCTGTCACGTGAATCTCAGCGAAACGCGACGCTGCTGTTCAACATGCTCATCAGGTCTCATCTGGCCACGCGGCGAGTGTTGGAGGAGTACCACCTCACACGCCAAGCGTTCGACTGGGTGTGCGGGGAGATCGACTCGGCCTTCCAGAAGGCTGTCTGCGACCCGGCCGAGATGGTCGGTACGCTAGCGGCGCAGTCCATCGGAGAACCGGCGACGCAGATGACGCTCAACACGTTCCATTACGCCGGTGTGGCCAGTAAATCCGTCACGGGAGGTGTACCACGTTTGAAGGAGATCATCAACGTCGCGGTGAACATCCGTACACCCGCGCTCGATGTCCGACTCCACCCCGAATACTCGCGCACGGAAGAAGACGCCCATCAGATTCTGCGAAAGCTCACGTACACCCGACTGCGGGACATCACGGCGTCGGTGGAGATCTTCTACGACCCTCAACTCGACTCGACGTCCATCGAGGAGGACCAGGACTTTGTCGATGCCTTCTTTGCCATTCCCGATGAGGACATCCGACTCGAGCAGCACTCACCGTGGCTCCTGCGTCTCGAGCTGGACCGTGCCAAGGTGCTGGAGGGAGGATACGAGATGTCGCAGATCGTCAATGCGATGGTCGAGACTGTCGGCAAGGACGTCTTCATCATCCATTCCGAGGACAACGCGCCGAAGCTCATCATCCGTTTGCGAGTCATCTCGGAGAAGGAAGACGAGGAGTTGCTGGGTGACGAGGATATGTTTTTGAAGCGAATCGAGGGGACGTTGCTGGACCAGGTCGTGCTAGGAGGTATTCCTGGCATCCAGCGAGTCTTCATCTCCGAGGGCAAGCGCACGATCATCTCCAACAGGGGCGAGTACGACCAGGAGAAGGAGTGGTTCCTCGAGACGGACGGTATCAACCTCAAAGAGGTGTTGTCGGTCGACGGAGTGGACTCGATTCGAACGTACTCGAACAACTGCCACGAGGTATGGCAAGTCCTCGGTATCGAGGCGGCACGCAACGCTCTGTACAAGGAGCTCAACGGTGTCATCGAGATGGGCGGTAGTTATGTCAACTACCGACACTTGGCGCTTCTGTGCGACCTCATGTGTAACAAGGGAGAGCTTATGTCGATCACGCGTCACGGTATCAATCGAACCGACGCGGGTGCGCTGTCGAGGTGTTCGTTCGAAGAGACGGTTGAGATCTTGTTGGAAGCGGCGGCGGTCGGCGATGTCGACGATTGTCGCGGTGTGGCCGAGAACGTCTTGCTCGGCCAGATGGCACCGATGGGTACGGGCGCATTCGACGTCGCGCTGGACATGGACATGCTGCAGGATGTCATTGTCGACCACCGTCTGCCGGTGCAGAACATGTTGGCCGCGGGCATGGCGGGCGGCATGACCCCCGGTGGAGCCATGACGCCGTACGACAATTTCTCGCCCATGTGGACCGGCGGCAACGTCGGCGCCGCGGCGTTCTCGCCCATTCAGACGTCGAACAACGACGAAGGCGGGAACTTTGGGTACATGGCATACGGGCAGTCGCCCATGCATGGCGGCATGTCGCCCGGCGGGTACTCGCCCACATCGCCCATGGGATACTCGCCCACGTCGCCATTTGCCGTCACGTCGCCAACGTATTCGCCTACCTCCCCCTTCCAGGGCGCGGCCGGATCAGCCTCGCCGTGGGTCCCGCGTAACGGCGGATACGGCGCGACGAGCCCCGCCTACTCGCCGACGAGCCCGCAGTACTCCCCCTCGAGCCCGCAATTCTCCCCCGCCTCGCCATCGTTC
>JAHXHD010001321.1:0-11032 GCA_019857685.1 Papiliotrema terrestris | reverse complement strand
CCCGTCCCCTCGTCCTCCACTCCCCTCAAGCACGCATCTCCATCCCCGTCCCGGCCTCCCCGCTCTCAGCATGGGTCGCCTCTGAAGTCCTCGCGCAAGACTTCCACGATGCCCGAGCTGGTCTCGACGAGGAGGTTGCTGCCCCAGTCGAGCTCGAGGAGGGCGCCGAGCCCGCCCCAGCTTCCAACGAGCCCCAGGTCAAGCTCCTCGCTCGATTCCTCGCCTTTGTCGCCGACAAGCAATCGACCCAGCAAAGCTCTGAGCTCGGCCAGGTCCTGCTCGCTACGTACGAGCGATTCAACGAGCTCTTCCTCAGCACCATCAACATCCACTCGCTCGTCCAGAGCTTCGAGCCCGAGGCGAGGACAGAGATCCTCACGGCGTACTACCATGGATTCGCCGCTGCTCGCGCCTTCGACGCCAACGTCAAGGTGGCGCACACGAGTGCGCTGCTCGAGGCCGCGAAGAAGGGAGATGCGGAGCTGTACGCCCTGTTCGGAGGTCAAGGCGTGAACGAGGTGAATCGGCTGGACTCGGCGTCTCCGTGCAAGGTTCGCGAGTGCTGACATACAGTACTACTTCAACGAGCTGCAATCCCTGTACAACGTGTACAAGCCCTTCGTCTCGTCCCTCCTCGCCGACATCACCTCCAAGGTGCTCGTGCCCCTTGCGGAGAAGGCCGAGGCCGATGGCTTCCCCTACTACACCCAGGGCCTCGACCTCATCTCGTGGCTCAACGGCACGTCCCCGCGACCAACAGTCGACTACCTCGCCTCGATTCCCCTCTCGCTGCCGCTCATCGGTGTCGCTCAGCTCGCCCAATATCTCGTGTCATGCCGCGTCACCGACGTCAACCCGGGAGAGATGCGATCCCTCTTCAACGGCGCGACCGGTCACTCGCAAGGTGTCGTCTCGGCCGTTGCCGTCGCTGCGTCTGACTCGTGGGACTCGCTCAACAGCAACATCCTCAAAGCTGTCAAGCTCCTCTTCTACATCGGTCTCCGAGGACAAGAGGCGTTCCCCGTGCTCTCTGTCGAGCCTTCCATTGTCGCCGATTGCGTCGAGAACAACGAGGGTGTCCCCACGCCGATGCTGGCGGTCAACGGACTGAGCTTGAAGGCTCTCGAGACCTACATCAACAAGACAAACTCGCACCTGCCGAGCAACTCGAAGGTTGGCGTCTCGCTTTACAACGCTTCGACCATGCACGTCGTGACCGGTCCCCCCAAGGCGCTGTACGGACTTGCTACGGCTCTCCGAAAGATCATGGCCCCAGCAGGCCTCGACCAGAGCAAGACGCCCTTCTCCAAGCGAAAGGCCGTCTTCAACATGCGGTTCTTGCCCGTCAACGTTCCGTACCACAGCCCTTACCTCGCCGGCGCTACGCAGAAGCTCGTCGAGCAGGACCTGAACGGAGAGGAGGTGTTCACCGCCTCGCAGCCTTCCATGGCTATCTACCACACCGAGACCGGTACGTTATCAGTCGTTGCGTTTCAGACTGAGACAGTGCTGATAAGCAGGAGAGGATCTCCGACAGCTCTCGACGTCACTGACTGCCTCGCTTTGCGACCAGATCTTCACGTCGCCCATCCACTGGGTCACGACGTGCAACTTCCCCAAGACTGCCACGCACGCCGTCGACTTTGGTCCGGGTGGAAACAGCGGTATCGGGTTCCTTACCGGACGAGCCCTCGAGGGACGAGGTGTCCGCATCGTCGTCGTCGGCGAGAAGGGCAAAGCTGCCGCCGAGTTCTACGATGCGAAGACGGTCAAGAAAGAGTCTGTCTGGGCCACCGAGTTCCAGCCTAAGCTGGTCAAGACGCTGTGAGTGCATGTCCGCCCATTGACGTATTGCCGCTTACACCAGGGACGGCAAGATCCACATTGACACCCCCTTCTCCCGGCTGCTCGGCAAGCCTCCTATTATGGTTGCCGGTATGACGCCTTCCACCGTCGGTGCCAACCTTGTGTCGGCTACGCTCAACGCTGGCTTCCACATCGAGCTTGCGGGTGGAGGCCACTACAACGCCAATGCTCTGCGATCAAAGGTCGCCGAGATCCAGCGCCGAGTGCAACCCGGTGTCGGAATCACGCTCAACGCGCTCTACATCAACCAGCGTCAGTTCAGCTTCCAGTTCCCACTCTGGCAAGAGATGCGACGAGAGGGACTCCCCATCGAGGGCTTCTGTGTCGCCGCTGGTATCCCCTCGTCGGAGAAGGCTACCGAGATCATCAGCGGTCTCAAGGCTGCCGGTATCAAGCACATTGCGTTTAAGCCCGGATCCGTCGAAGGTATCCGACAGGTCGTCAACATTGCCGCCGCCAACCCAGATTACCCCATCATCCTTCAATGGACTGGTGGTCGAGCCGGTGGTCACCACTCCTGCGAGGACTTCCACCAGCCGATCATTGCGACCTACGGTGCGATCCGAGCCCACCGAAACATCTCGCTTCTCGCTGGATCCGGTTTCGGCGGTGCGGAGGACGTCTGGCCCTACATCTCCGGTGACTGGTCGGTCGAGCAATTCGGCCTCCAGCCCATGCCGTTCGATGGTGTTCTGTATGGCTCACGAGTCATGGTCGCCAAGGAGTCTGACACGTCGCCATCCGTCAAGCAGCTCATTGTCGACGCTCCAGGTGTCGACGATGCGGCTTGGGAGGGCACGTACGACAAGCCCACGGGTGGCATCCTCACCGTCCGCTCCGAGCTCGGCGAGCCGATCCACAAGATCGCCACGCGAGGTGTCAAGCTCTGGCGAGAGTTCGATGACACCGTCTTCGCTCAGCCCCGAGAGAAGCGTGGAGCTTGGCTCGAGGCCAAGAAGGACTACGTTATCGACCGATTGAACAAGGACTTCAACAAGCCCTGGTTCGGTCAGAAGGCCGACGGCACCGTCGTCTCCGACTTGGGTCTCATGACCTACGAGGAGATCACTCGACGAATGATCCGACTCATGTATGTCGCCAAGCAGAACCGATGGGTCGATGTCTCGCTGCGAAACCTTGTCGGTGACTGGCTTCGACGAGTCGAGGAGCGATTCGCCGGTGTTGACGGCATCCGCACCAAGGAGTCGCTCCTGCAGAGCTTCTCCGATCTCGACAAGCCCGCCGCGACTGTCGATGCCTTCTTTGAGAACTACTCGCGAGCCAAGTCTCAGCTTGTCGCCGCCGAGGACAAGGCTTACTTCCTCACCATCTGCCAGCGACCCGGCCAGAAGCCCGTCCCCTTCATCCCCATCCTCGACAACACGTTCGAGGTCTGGTTCAAAAAGGACTCTCTTTGGGCTTCCGAGGACATTGACGCAGTCTTCGACCAGGACCCGCAGCGAGTCTGCATCCTCCAAGGACCCATGGCCGTCAAGCACTCGACGGTCGCCGATGAGCCGATCGAGGACATGCTCGGCAACATCGAAGGTCTCCTCGCCAAGCACATTCTCGCCAAGTTCTACGGCAACGACGAGTCCAAGGTCCCGTCCATCGACTACATTGGCGCGAAGCCCGGATCCCCCAAGAAGGGTCTCGTTGCGGAGTCGGTCGAGGGTGACGACGTCCGCACTCTCAAGGTCGGCAAGGCCGTCCCGGCCATCGACGACTGGCTCGAGGTTCTCGCTGGACCCGATGTCAGCTGGCTCCGAGCTGCGCTCACTTCCGTCAACATCGTTCAGGGACAAGGATACCTCTCCAACCCGTTCCGACGAATCTTCTCGCCCCGCGCGGACCAGACTGTCCAGATCAAGGCGGCCGGTGGTGTCATCCAGTCCGTGACCGTCTACGGAGGTGCGCGATCGTTCGGTCCTCACCCGACCGACTTCAAGGCGCTCGAACTCACATATGACTCGAGCTCGCGATCCATCTCGCTGGTCATGAACGAGGAGCGACGAGGCGTGGCCGTCCCGCTCACCTTCCGATTCGTCTACAAGCCCGAGCAAGGCTACGCACCGATTCACGAGATCGTCGACGGGCGAAACAACGCCATCAAGGACTTCTACTGGCGACTGTGGTTCGGCGACAACGAGAAGCTGCCGCAGCTCAAGATTGACGAGACCTTCACCTGCCCGGAGACCACTGTCGACCCCCAGGACGTTCAGCGATTCTGCGACGTCGTCGGTAACCAGGGCGAAAGCTTCAAGTCGGTTCGAAACGAGAAGATCATGGCGCCCATGGACTTTGCCATTGTCATGGGATGGCAGGTGAGTGTCGCCGTCTGTTTTGAAGTCTTACAGCTAACGTCCAGTCCATTATGAAGGCCATCTTCCCGGCCGAGATCGACGGAGACTTGCTCAAGCTTGTCCACCTGTCCAATGGGTTCCGCCTCCTCGAGGGCGCTGAGCCGATCCGAGCTGGCGATGTCTGCTCGGCTGAGGCTCGAGTTGTCGCCGTCACCAACTCTGACAGCGGCAAGACCGCCAAGGTCAAGGGATACGTCCTGCGAAAGGGTGTCCCCGTTATCGAGGTCACCTCGTCCTTCTTGTACCGAGGTCGATTCACCGACTTCGAGAACACGTTCGACATCCATGACGAGGACGACTACGTCGTTGAGCTCGACAAGCCGACTTCCGTTGCTATCCTTCAGTCCAAGTCCTGGTTCGAATGGGACGACGACTCGCGACCGCTCGACGTCGGCACGTCGCTCACCTTCAAGACCAAGTCGGAGCTCCGATACCGAGACAAGACCACGTTCAGCTCGGTCCGAGTCACCGGTGCCGCCTTTGTCCGAAGCTCGACCAAGCAGCTTGTTCAGGTCGCCACTGTCGACTTTGAGGCGCACAACGTTCACGGTAACCCCGTTCTCGAGTACCTCAAGCGAGCCGGCAAGCCCGTCGGTCTCCCTATCCCTCTTGAGACTGGCGGATACTCGCTCATCACCGACCCGTCCACGGCTACCTACAAGACGCCGTCGACCAACGAGCCGTACTCGAAGATCTCGGGCGATTTCAACCCGATCCACATCAACCCGTACTTCTCCGACTTTGCCTCGCTCCCGGGAACCATTACCCACGGTATGTGGAACTCGGCCGCCGTCCGAAAGTACATCGAGTCGGTCGTCGCCAACAACTTCCCCGAGCGAGTTATCTCGTACGAGGTCGGCTTCGTCGGCATGGTTCTGCCCGGCGATGAAATCTCGGTCAAGCTTACCCACACTGGTATGCGTGACGGTAAGAAGTTGATCAAGGTCGAGGCGTTCAACCACCGCGGCGAGAAGGTCATCGACGGTGTCTCCGAGGTGTCTCAACCTCCTGCCGCTTACGTCTTCACTGGTCAGGGATCGCAAGAGGTCGGTATGGGTATGGAGCTGTACCAGACCTCGCCGGTCGCCCGAGCCGTCTGGGATGCCGCAGACGCGCACTTGACGTCGGTCTACGGTTTCTCCATCGTCGACATTGTCAAGAACAACCCGAAGGAGCTCACCATTCACTTCGGTGGTATCAAGGGTCAGGCGATCCGACAGAGGTACATGGACCTTACGTACGACACTGTCGACGACAACGGCAACGTCAAGACGCTGCCGCTCTTCGGCGACATCGACCTGTACACCACGAGCTACACCTTCTCGCACCCGCAAGGTCTGCTCTTCGCGACCCAGTACACGCAGATCGCCTTGGTCGTTACCGAGAAGGCCGCCTTCGACGACATGAAGTCCAAGGGTCTGATCGACCAGAACGCTGCGTTCGCCGGTCACTCGCTCGGAGAGTACTCTGCTCTCGCCGCCATCGCCGATGTCCTGCCCATCTCGTCGCTCGCCGATGTTGTCTTCTTCCGAGGTATCACGATGCAGCGTGCCGTCCAGCGAGACGCTGAGGGCAAGTCGCAGTACGCCATGATGGCTGCCAACCCCTCGCGAGTCGGCAAGTCGTTCTCCGAGGAGGCGCTGCGAGAGATTGTCGACCAGATCTCGCAGCAAAAGTCAATCCTGCTGCAGATTGTCAACCTCAACGTCGCCAACCAGCAATACGTCTGCGCTGGTGAACTGCGTGCTCTCGCCACGCTCACCAACGTGCTCAACATGCTCAAGATCCAGAAGATCGACCTGGAGAAGCTCTCCAAGTCGATGAGCGTTGCCGAGCTCAAGGAGAAGCTGGCGGAGATTATCGAGGGCTGCTGGGAAATGGTTCTCGAGAAGGAGAAGGCGACAGGAGGCGTGGTGCTCGAGCGAGGTTTCTCGACCATCCCGCTTCCGGGCATTGACGTTCCGTTCCACTCGCGATACCTGTGGCCGGGAGTCATGGCGTTCCGAAACTACCTCGTCAAGAAGATTGACCCGCTGCAGCTCAACCCGGACCGACTCGAGGGCAAGTACATCCCGAACTTGATGTGAGTACAGAGCAATCTTGAATTGACAACGCTGACGCCAGTGCCGAGCCGTTCGAGGTGTCGCAGAGCTACGTGCAGAAGATTTTCGACCAGACCGCCTCGCCGCGAATGGAGTCGATCATCAAGAACTGGGACGCCGAGAACTGGGGATCGTCCGCCCAGAGGCAGCAATTGGCTTACAACCTCTTGACCGAGTGTCTCGCTTACCAGTGAGTTTGCACACTTGTTGAGTGGCATTGCCCTGACAACAGATTCGCCTCGCCCGTGCGATGGATCGAGACGCAAGACGTCTTGTTCACGTACCACAAGTTCGAGCGATTCATCGAGGTCGGCCCGAGCCCGGTCCTTGCTGGTGAGTTTAGCTTACTGCGGAACGACACCAAGCTGACCCCCAGGTATGGCCACGCGAACGCTCAAGGCGAAGTACGAGGTCCAGGACGGCGCTGTTTCGCTCCGCCGAGAGATCCTCTGCGCTGCCAAGAACCAGAAGGAGGTTTACTACCTGTTCGAAGACGAGGCGGCCGAGGCTGCTCCTGCTGCCGAGGCTTCGGCTCCGGCTGCTACCGCTGCCGCCGCTGCGCCCGTTGCTGTCGCCGCCCCAGTGGCCATCGCTGCGCCATCCGCTGGTCCCGCCGCCGCTGTGGACGACGTCCCGCCCAAGGCCGTCGACACTGTGCGAATCATTGTCGCTCAGAAGCTCAAGAAGCCGGCTTCCGAAGTGCCCCTCAGCAAGTCGCTCAAGGAGCTGTCGGGTGGGAAATCGACGCTGCAAAACGAAATTCTCGGAGACCTGCAGGTCGAGTTCGCCTCGGCACCGGAGAAGGCCGAGGACCTTCCGCTCGATGAGCTTGGTGCGGCTCTTGGCGTCGGATACGCCGGCCTCGGCAAGCACGCCATGGCGCTCACGAACCGAATGATTGCCGGTAAATTCCCGGGTGGATTCAACATCACCGCTGCTCGAGGCCACCTCAACAAGCAATGGGGTCTTGGACCGCTCCGAACCGACTCGGCTCTGTTCTTCGGTATTCTCAACGAGCCGCCCAAGCGTCTCGGATCCGAAGCCGAGGCCAAGGCGTTCCTCGACGCCCTGGCGCAGAGCTACGCCTCGTACTCTGGTATCTCGCTCGCCGCGCCAGGTGGAGGCGGAGCCGCCGGCGGTGGAGGTGGAGGAGCTGTCATGAACTCGGAGGAGTTCGACGCGTTCGTCTTGAAGCAGGCTGAGCATGCCGAGCGGGAGATTGAGCTCCTGTCGAGGTATCTCGGCAAGGACCCGCGTGAAGGAGACAAGAAGGCCGATGTGGAGAAGGCGAACGTGGAGGAGTTGCAGACGAAGTTGGACGCCATCAAGGCTGAGCACGGAGAGGCGTACATTGAGGGTATCACGCCCGTTTTCTCGGCGCTCAAGGCGAGGACGTTCGACTCGAGCTGGAACTGGTCGAGGCAATCGTCGCTCCAGCTCTTCTACGACATCATCCACGGTGAACTGGACCCGAGCACCGTGTTCGGCGACGAGCCGTGAGTCAATTTTGAGCGAGAGCGTCAGACATGAGACTGACTTGCAGGCGATACAAGCCCAGCTTGTAATCCGTGACCTCGCGCGTAACATGACGACATAGACGATAGATGGCGTGGACAGGTTGGCTGGCACGCAGGCGTCATGATGGTTTCTCTCTTCTCTTCTTCTCTTTCAGTTCTGTGCATAGATACCTGTAAATAACATCACGACGCGGAGGGACGTGGAGGGCAATGGACGGTGCGGATAGACGCGCAGGACCGCTTGGGTGGTAGAAGAGTCCGAATATGCATTCCCGGTAGAATCAACGCGTGGCCCGGTCGTCGTCGGGTATTGCTAGCTAGCTAGCTAGCTGAGGGGGCGGTTGCGCGGGACGCACATGTCGTAAGATCTGGATCCGGTAGACGTAGAGGTGTATCGCGGAAGCGGAAAGATCGCGTAAGATGCGATCGCCCCGATCGTTTGGTCAACGAAGGGGATCATCCATTACGAACATGATGTCATGTTTCATTCAACGACGAGACAGGACATGAGATGATGCCATACGGAATCCGGGGTCCATGTCCTCGATGGGGATATAAGCTGTCGCATCCCGAATCAGCTCGGCTATCGACTCACCGCTCTCTGCACTTGAATCAGACACGCCACAACATCCGACGATGGCCGACGAGATCTCCAAGGTGAGCCCGGGCGTGCGACGGTCGGAGGGTCTGTTTAACAGATCGCAGGGCGACAACGTTTCGTGGAAGTGGGGCGCGGGACACCCAGAGGGCAAGGTCGCCGATATTGTCACGGAGGGAAAAGCCCAAGTCACGTCCAAGAAGGGAAATGTTATCTCGAAGAATGCAAGCGAGGACGATCCCGCCGTGGTCATTGAGCGAGACGGGGTGAGTGGGGCTGGCACCACAACGGTGGCGCACGAGTGGCTGCGCTTGGCTGGGCTGCACTCGCTAACGCGCAGAATGACGCGGTGAAGAGGGCACACGAGCTCGACCAGACGAGCAACTAAGAGGACGGAGCCTTGTTGTATCAGTCATGCCATGTATCTTCTAGTCCCGTCACCAGTCGAGCCGCTGCCGTTCAGAACCTGGCGCGCATATTTTTACATGGTTTGATGGATTGCTTATGTTGATTTGGTGAAATGTATTGTATAAAACAGTGAAGAACCTTGGTGTGAAATGAGCTGAACAGCTTCGACATGGGCTACTCCAATCACGTCGACCTCCACTAACCTGCTCGAAGCAGAATTCCTTCGCGTGCACATAATTCCGAGCTTCTCCATCTCCGCCGCGGTTGCCGTACTGCATCCTCGTCTCGCTCCATAATGGTCCCCGTTCCATATCACCCCCACTCCACCCTCTGATCACTCGCACAAACTCACTGTCCGTCTTGCCTCCCCGAGAACCGCGCGGCGCCAAGCTACTAGCTCGTCGCCAGACTCCTCCATCCCACTTCAGCCCCGCCCTCCTGGCTCGCCCTCCTTCTAGCGAGCACATGCGGCGGAATGAAACCACTTTCCCTCAAGGTCCCTTCCTGCTCACCGTCCTCATCCTCCTCCTCATCGCTCTCCACCACCGCGTCCTCCGCCATACTCTCAAACACCGCCCCCGGGTCTGCCGCAAAGCTCCTCGCCGTGTCGCGTTCTCGGTCACGCGAGACTGAGCCCGAGCGCGTCGTTTTCCTGTGCGAGGACGCCCCTTGATCTTCGCGCGTGGGACGAGCTGCCTGCGACGGCGACAGGCCCAGAGCGTTCGAGCTTGGAATGCCGCGCTGACGCATCGCGGCGATGAGGGACGGTACCAGGATACCCTCCCGGTCGGTAAGGGACGTCTTCCGCTGCAAATCCACCAGGGCCGACGCCGCGCGGGCGGGCCGGGGCGCAGCAATGTTCATGGGCATGGACATGGCGAGCTTGGACACGGTCGATGAGTCGGTGTCGGACCCGAGCGAGTCGGTAGACGTTCGGCGTAAGGAGTGGTAAATTGACGAGTTCTGCTCGATGACTCGCCAGGCCGCACGATGCGACGGCGCATCGGCCGCGAGTGTCTTGGACAGATTTGCCTCGACCATGTTGCGCGTACGGGAGATGTAGCTTTCCTTCGGCGCGGGCACAGAACCGGCCTCGGTGGTTGTCGGATCGTCCTTCACCACCTCGTCCACCTCGAAGTCGAAGACGTATTCTGGAGTCAGCGGGCGACACTGTCGACTTACAAGAGCCTACCATCTTGGTCCGCGACATCTGCATCGTCTGCGTCATCTCCGGCACCAGCCTCGTCCTTGCTCGGCTCCTCAAACTTCACCGCCCGCCTCTCCTTCTCCTTCTCCTTATCTTTCTCTTTCACAGTCGACAGCTCCTTCCTCTGAGCAGGTTTTGGCGTTCGTCCATCCATCTCCTGCGCCTCGGCGATCTCTCCGTCCGTAGCAGCCAGCAACCTTCGCTCCTCCTCGATCCAGCTGTCAGTTTCTCCTGCGTTCCGGTCCTTTACGGGCGACGGGTCTGCCTCTTTGGCTGGCTCCCTTGTGCGGCTATGGCTCTCCTTGCGTTTCTGGTACGCCTGTCCCGCCATTGCGTCGTCGAGCACACTGAACACATGGGACATGGCCACGGCTCTGGCATCTGATCGCTTGTCGAGCGTGCGTGACAGGGTCATGATCGAGTCGTCGATCTTGTCGGCGACCTGGGGCGGCGGCGGAGGCGCATGGAACGAGTTGGCCGATATGCTCGCGGAGAGGAGGCTTGACGCTCCCGGGGCTGGGGGCGACGTGATAGATTGGATAGAGTGACCGAGGGGATTTCGCGGCGTAATATCGCCCACCGGAGACTTGATACCGCTCGAGATGACGCTCCCTGAAGTAGGGGATCTGGCAGTGGTAAACCTTTTCGTGGCATCGCGGCGCTTATCCCTTTCCTCGTCGCGGGTCACACTCCTGCTCCGACTCCTCTCAAGCCCCTCTACACCGGGCACTTCCTCGTACCGTTTCCACAGAACCTCCACTTCGACCCGGACCTTATCTTCCAAGTGTCGCATCTCCCGGCTCTTCTTCGCGATAAACTCCCGCACTTCATCTTCGAGCCGGAGATGTTTGTCGCGAAGGTAATCGACCGCTTCGTTACACATATTGCGGAGATGCGACACTTGGAAGATAAGGTCCGGGTCGAAGTGGAGGTTCTGTGGAAACGGTACGAGGAAGTGCCCGGTGTAGAGG
>JAHXHD010001319.1:0-20799 GCA_019857685.1 Papiliotrema terrestris | reverse complement strand
TCCCCCCTCTCCTCTCAACCCACCCAGTCCCGTACCTCGAGCCTGTGCGCCACATTTCTGGCCATCGGGGCATCTGTTCGTCAGACGCCCTCACGGCGCAAGCGTGAAGCCGTGGATGTGAACAGGCAGACGCCGGGTAGGTTTGGTGGGTCCGAGAACTGCGCTCGCATGTGAGACAGAAGCACTTTCGAGTCGTGATCGTATGCATCGTGATCTATCGTCGCACGGGGCCAGTCTTGGGCCGGGGGAACACCACGGGCGCCTTGAGTATCGCCCTTTTGTTGTTCCTCGCCTCCGCAATCGAAATCCCCTTCTTCTCCCTCTGCTCCGGCGTGAGGATCTCCACCTTGCACCCGAGCCCCTGGAACATGGTCGTGATTCTGCCGTCAGCGCGTATCGGGGGACCGTACGCAAGACCCACTTTGCCGGGGGCATGTTCAGCTCCGACGCTAGCCGCCCCACCTCCACGCTGAACTCGTCCAGATGCAGGTACGCCACGCAGATCCACGCCAGGAGCTTCAGCTTGGTCCTCTCCGTTATTGTCCGCCTCTTGCCCGACGCCTCGGTGAAGCGCTCGAGCATCCCGCCGAGGAGCGGAGCGGGGATGCCGGGGAGTTTCTGCGCAATCTCGGCGTTGGACAGCTTGGAGATGCGCCCGGCGAGGTCGTACAGGCCCAGCAGCGCCGCGAGGTAGTATGCCATGCGTCTGGGGTCAGTACAAGCCTCCCTCATCGCACTCACGCGGTGTCCTTCTTCGCCTGCGACGACGACCCCGAGCCCGCTGCCAGCCTGATCTTCTTGAGCGCAAAGTTGACCTTGCGGTACGGCAACAGCCCCTTTCTCTCCTCGTCGTCCTTTGCCCGCAGCAGCGTCTTCGCGTCGATCGAGGACCACTCGCCGTCGGAACAAAGTGAGCTGCGGGGGTACACCTGCGCGACGTCGTGCGTCGTCATGTTCGGCTGCGGGATCGTCTCCGACGGCAGAACCACCGCCGACTTGTCGTCCGCCGCCGTCTCGCCAATCGACTCCATCAGATGCCCCTTGATCCCCTGCATCGCACTAATGTCGACCTTGTTCCGCTCCTCGGACCGGATCTGCGACTTGGCCTTGCGCGTACCGAACACCTCGCCCAGGTCGTTCCGCCTCGCGCGGTAGTCTGCCGCCCGGTCGGCCGAGGAAAGAGCGGCATAACGGAGCCGCTTGACCCGCTGCCCGACGAGGTACAGCGGTGCCGAGGGGTACACATCCAGCGAGCCGGTGTCCGGATTGTAGATCGCCGGAAGGTACTGGCAGTCCCCGCCCTCGCCGCCCTGGCGGTCCCGGTTGACCGAGACAAACTCGACGTCCTCGGTCTCTCCAGCGAGGATGGTATGCTGCTTCGCAATGGGTTGGTCAGAGTCGGGGTTGCGCGTGTAGATGTGGAAGGGGGTTTTGGCGGCCGGCCGGACAGAGGGGAAGTTGACTGATGTGAGCGGGGGAAGTCATGAGTGAGCTCACCAAACACCGGCCCGACGGCGCTGGACGCCTCGGCGACGCGGACCTTGCTCTCCGATGGTCCCGCCTCGGCCATGCTCTTCCTCTTGTGGCTCTTCTTGCTCGTTTCTTGCGACATGGCGGGATGAAGGGGATGATCTACCGGCAAAAGTGTGATCAGCCAGTTTCAAGATTTTTGGTGAAAGCGGCGACCCCCGCGCCGGGCAGCGCGTATTCTAGCCGCAACGCCGTAATCTAAACCCGTGGACGCTGGATGCAAAGTGTATAAGACCTGATGGACGGGAGATACAGATACATGCAAAGTTACCACGCCTAGTTCCGCTTGTCCCGCTTGCGGTAGTACGCCTTCTTCGGCTTGCCATCATCGTCCGAGTCGCTGTCCGCATCCCCGTCCTCCCTCTTCCTCGCCTTGATGCTGCCGACGGAAATGTTCACCTTTGGCGGCACCGAGAAGCCAAACGCCTTGCCGACCTTGGCCAAGTCCAGCTGGTTCACGTCAAAGATCTTCTTCAACGAGTACGAGGCGTAGGACTGCAGGTACGCCCTGTACCCGTCCCGAGCCGACGTGTTCAGGTAGTGGTTCTTCGAGATCAAACCCTCAAGCTGGGGTCAGCGAAAATCCACTCATCATCGCTACACTTGCCTGCTTCTGCACATCGGCAATCTTCTTCTGCGGGAACTGGTACTCGTTCAGCGGCACCTTGGCGACCTTTAAGAACCGCAAGAATCCAAGCTCGGACGGGAGCAGGAACAACAAACTCTTCCCCGCCTTGCCCGCCCGCGCCGTTCGCCCCACCCGGTGGATGTAGTCTCGCGGGTCATCAGGCGGGTCGAACTGGATGATCCAGTCGACTTTCGGGATGTCAAGCCCACGCGCCGCGACGTCGGTGCAAAGCAAGATGCCCGATGGCGCGTTGCAAAACTCGAAGAACGTGTTGGTCCGCTTCTGCTGCTTTTGCTTGCCGTGCAGGTCGAGCACGGGGACGTCGATGTAGTTGAGCAGCTCGGCGTGGTATTTGACAGAGTTGCACGAGGAGAAAAAGACGATGACTTTTTTCTTCAGGTTGCGCTTGAGGAATGTGAAGAGCAGCATGAACCGGCGGTCCGACTCGCACACGACATAGCCTTGCTCGAGCATGTCGACGGTAGAGGCGTCCTTTTGCTCGTCGACGTTGATGTAGAGTGGGCCCGGGCGGAGGGAGATACGGGCGAGGTCGGTGACTTTGGTGGTCTGCGTCGCGGAGAACAGCATCGACTGTCGGTTTTCTGGCGGTCAGTTTGGTCACGGGGGAAACACGCTGTACGCACCAGACGGGAGCAGCTTGATAATCTGCTTCATCTCCTCCTCGAAACCGATCTCCAGAATCCGGTCCGCCTCGTCAATGACCAAAGCTTTCAGATTCTTGAAAACGAATCCTTTCGTGTTCTGCGATCAGCTGTGAGCCCGCGGGAATCCTCATGTCTCACCTGTAGGTGATCCAGCAACCGACCTGGAGTCGCCACGATCAAGTTGACCCCCTTGGCCAGCTTGTCCGCCTCTGCCTTGCGGTTCGCTCCTCCCATGAGCACACCAAACGTCTGCGAGTGGCCCTGCATGAGCTCCTTGGCGACACCAAAGATTTGCAGTGCGAGTTCTCGCGTGGGCGAAATGACGATGACTCCCGTACCTGTCGTTAGCTGGGCTCGGAGTCCGCTTCACCTCGCTCACCATTGACCGGCTTGAACCGCAGCGTGCTCAGCATCTCCACGGACGGCACCAAGAATGACATTGTCTTTCCGCTTCCTGTCCTAGCCGCTCCCAGCACATCCTTCCCAGCCAACAGGGGCGGGATCGTTCGCGCCTGGACCTCTGTCATCGTTTCGAAACCCATGCGTTGGATCGCGGCGGTTGTTTGTGGCGACAATTCGAGGGTAGAGAAGGGGACTCGCTCGTAAGCGGGCTTGGCGGTAGGCGGTATTGGCACCGAGTCGGTGGCCGGGAGAGGAGCATTGTCCAGCGTCTGCTTGGACGAGCTTGGTTCGGGGGAGGCGGTAGCGGTATCGGCGGTGGAGGCAGCGGCGCCTTTCGACGATCGCTTCCGCTTCTTGGACGGCTTGTCCGAGGCGGGACGAGGAGGCTGAGCTACGGCCGACATGGTTGTTGAGGTGATCAATGTCAACAGAATTTTGAATGGCAGAGGCAAAGTGGAGGCAAAGTCAAATTCGCGTCTTCGGTCATCGCCGCAGGGTCGCGTGGGTCAAACAGCCGGGAGAAAGTGGAAAGAATTGGGTCGCAGAGAATTGACCCGGAGAGCGGCGCCAAAGATTTCGGTGAGCCCAAATTATGCACTCTCTCGTCTCAACCTCCATCCATCACCTATATAACCCTGTACGTCCCCGTCTCATCTCCCTTCCTCGCCCCCTCCCTCTCCGGATGACTTCGTGTACAACATCAAACTAGAGTCTGTTAGGCCAAGCGCCCAAGACACTTAAACGCACAGCTCTGAACTGCCACAACCACGTTGAATATGGTCGACGTTCGAGCTGACCCAAAGACCCGTCTCTGTGCTTGATCCTAGCGATCTCGTCTGCTAGGTGAGTGTCGCGCCATTCCACAAACCCCCGCCCTCGACATGATGTCCCACTTGGGAATTACCGCCTGAGCGCACCGTCAGCGACGGGGTTAAAGCCGGAGCTGGCGGTGTACGATGCTGTCAAAACATGGCTGTTTTAATTTACTGATTCTACTTCTATCACATTGTGGCATTGCATGGTCGTACAGCCGCTGACCATCAGAACCGTCGAGGAGAAGCCTGCCCACGCGAGCTGGTTTCAGTTGGGCGCCGAAAATTTGTATGTCTCGATTCTGTACCTCACTCGTCCCCATATGTGATGATTTAACACGACGGTCTACTGAACCTCAATGGTGAAAAGGCCCGAACCCATTTTTACGGGCACCCAATCTGAACTTCTCTGCAAAGGCTATTGTGTCGCTCTGATCAGGGCTGACTGACAGGACCCGACAAATTTCGAGGCCTCGCTTGGTTGTTCCTCCCTGAACGGGCAGTAAGTCATTCCTCTCATCTCCCCCTGTACTTTTATGAAGATACAACACGACGGTCTTCTTACCGATGCTGGTGAAAACGCCCGAAACCCAATTCTGTCCGGGCAACCAATCTGAATTTCCAACACGCCTCAATTTGAACGCAAGTCAGCACGGCGCTGACCCCAGCTATGGCGCCAAAGCAGCCGCAAGCCGGCCCATCGCGGATCAAGGCGAGCTCGACGCAGGCGCCACCTCCGCCCGTGTCTGTTGCCGCGTTCAACCCGTCTCGGACGTTGTTCGCCTGCGCTCAGCCGGTCCTTGGTTCCGCTGACAAGTTGACGGTCTGGGACGTCGTCGCCGACCGAGTCATCGCCGAGTGGGAAGTCGAGGGCGCCGCCAAGGCCACAACGGTGGTATGGTCGAGCATCTCCGACGCCGCAAAGAAGAAGAAGCGGAGAAAGTCTGGCAGTGGTCACGAGGGCGACGAGGATGTTGTTGCTATTACCACCGACAAGGGCAGCCTGGTCGTTTTTGCGCCCCGCCGCGGTGAGGTGCTGAGGCGGCTGGACGTTGGCCGAGTCCACGCGGCCGCCTCGAATGACCGCCTCGTCCTGGTTACCGCCAGAGACATTCTCGTCATCGACCGAGATCTTTCCGCGATTGCAAACACCTTTCCCCTCCCAGCGGGTGCGACCACGCCTACCGCCGCGACCATTCTCCCCTCCGAATCCGACATCATCCACCTGCTTATCGCTTCCGCTTCGGTCATTTCCATTCACATCAGCCTGGATCAGGACAAGCTCGCGCACTCGTCTTCGCCCCTGCCAGTGTCCACATCGCACGTCTCGTCGCTTGTCTCGCTGCCCCCTTCGTCGCACGGTCACTCATTTTTGGTGCTGTGCGAGGACGACCGCACCGTGTCGCAGTACACACTGCCGCAGCCGTCAGCACAGGCCAAGCTGTCTTACCGCTACTCGTCTCCAACCATCTCACCGGTTCACTCTGTGTCTACCACGCCCGACCTCATCTCGGTGCTGCACTCATCAGGCGAGGTCTCCCTGTTCCCCACTCCGACCGAGCTTGACTTTGTTCGGCCCAAATCGGACTCGCGGCCGAGCCTGGTCAAAGTGGTCGAGGGCAAAGAGGACTCGCCTGTGCGACTGGTCGGCGCGACTTTCTCGTCAGAGGACGACGCGGCGGGTTCTTTGCTCTGCGGCAGGATCTTCGGTGGCGGTCGAGTCAAGTGGCTCAAGGCCGTGTACGAGCGGCCAGAGGGCGGGGTCAAGGCAGAGACGGTGGTCAAGACCGACGCTCAGGACCTCGCGTCGTCAGCCGCGGCGCAAAATGTGAGCTCCCCGATCCGTTTCTGCTGTCGAGCTGATGATAGTCTGTACCTGTTCAACGCTTTACCGCACCTACTGCCAACGTCGAGGCGCCGCCACCAGAGGACGAGCCCGCAGCAGCTCTTCCCGCCGACGTCGACCAAGCCGACTTGTCTCTCGGCGAGCGATTGCTGGCGTTGCCAAACGGTGAAAACGCATCTGCGTCGAACAAGGCCGCCCTGCCAACGCTCGACGGGCCGGTCAACGCCGCTTCGCTGACTCGTCTGCTCGTTCAGGCGCTGCACACCTCCGACCCCGCTCTGCTGACGCTGTGTCTCTCTCACCGAGACCCAGTGCTCATCCGCAACACCATTCGCAAGATGCCGGCTCAGCTTGCTCTGCCTTTGCTTAAGGCCTGCGTCGAGCGACTCGGCCAAGGCAAGGCCGCCGGCAAGCGAGGTGGTGGACGAGGCGTCGCTCCCAATGAGCAACAAGGACGAGGTACCGTCGAATGGGTAAAGGGTGTTCTTGTCGAGCGCGGCTCGATCCTGATGACGGTGAGTCTTTCATCCCCTGCATTGGGCCAAGCTCACGCCAGATGCCATCCTTGCCCGTACACCTCGCGACCCTCTCCAGCCTCCTGCAAACCCGGATGCAGCTGTATCAGCCCCTACTGTCTCTCTCGGGCAGGCTCGACCTTGCCCTCGCGCAGATCTCGATGCGCCGCATCGCCGCGGAGCAAGTCACCCACGCTGACGGAAAAGGCGAGGGCGTCAAATACATCGAGGGCGAGAGCGACGACAGCGACGATGATGACGATGTTCACGTCGAGGTTGACGACGACGATGGCGAGATTGAGGATGTGGACATGATGGAGCGGGATGAGGACACCGACTCGGATGATGAGAGTGAGGACGACAGCGAGGACCCGCTCGAGAGCGGGTCGGAAGATGATGGGTTCGTGGACCTCGAAGCCGAGGAGAGCGGCTCGGGGGAGAGCGACGAGGATGATGAGTAGGGCGCTTGGGGTATATAGTTGTATTACGCATAGCACCTTATCAACTTGCAATGTAAACACCTTTACCATCAAGTCGTGGCATCATAGTTCATTGTGCGCAAGTTTGAAGGGCATCTAGGCGTATAACACATGCAAATTTTCCGACTCATTATGAATAGGAGCCAAATGGTCAGCAGTGCTGGAAGGGCCTCGTTCAGGAGGGAGCCGGGGGTAGCTAGGCCTCGGCACCCCAGTTGACCGTCCTTCGATCCTCATTCATTGCTATTCTTTACATATGGACGACGAGCCGCTGAACCCAGACGCGTCGAAGGGAAAGGGGAGTGGATGTAGGATGGGGTGCAGGCATGCATTGTCAGCGAGGGAGACGCGATGCAAATGAAACATGAGCGCGAATATCTGAACAAGTCAGTTGGCAAGACCATGAATTTCCTCGATAGCCCGCCTTAGTGTCATTCGAATGGGTGAAATTTGTGTGGCGGATCCCTCCCCTCCCTGCCGCAGACCCATCTCCTCAGCCAGCCCTCAGCCGTACTTGATGTGTATCGGAGGAAGAAGGCATCACAAGAGGAACGGGGAATCCGACCGGCCGCCACTCGGCCCCGCCACTCGTGCCCCTGGGAAGCCCTCCCCCTCGTCACGCAGTCGCCACTCATGACGTCAGCGCCGAATCGGCGGCGAACGAAATGAAACCGGCTGTGCAGCCTCTTCTTGCTCATTCAACATCCATCATGGTCAAAGGCTCTGATATCCTCCTCATCATCATTGCGATCATCTTCCCCCCTGCGGCTGCAGCGTTCATCACGGGATGTAGCTGCGATTTGTTGATCAATATGTGAGTCGAGTGGAAATCGCACGAGCATGTCGAGCTGACCACAACAGCCTGCTCACGATCCTGGCAAGTCGGGAGTCGCATCAACAAGAGATGATCAGCTAACGAACAGGGATACCTTCCGTATGTGGCGCCTCAAGGTACCGAGAACAAGCACTGATTTTGTAGCGGACACTTGCATGCCTTCTGGTTGATCTAGTGAGTGCCGACCGTGGCTGTAGTGTGAGCACGAGGGCTAATCCCGCAGCAAGAAGATCAAGGCCGAGGAGACTTTCGGCCCGTCCGGGTACACCTACCTCGGTAACGGCGAGTTCGCCGGCAACGGACCCCCACTGGGCGGCCAGCCGGCCCACGTCGGCAACGCCGGTGAGTGGATCGCAGCGATCCCTAACGCGTCGCTCATCTCCAGGCGCCCAGCAGCCGTACTACGGCTCCACCCGATAGACGCAACAATCTATCCACTTGAGCCCGAGAAATACAATATGCATGATATAATCCTAGATGCCGTGACTGCTTCTATCTCCCTTGCGGCGTGCCCGTCCGACTCACCCTCTCCTCCACCTTCTGCCGCACATTCCCCCATAACCTCCCCGCACCATCCCGGATCCCCTCAGCCACCTGCGTCGCGCCCGGAGGAAGCTGGAACGACGCCGCGACGTCGCCCTGGGTGCTGCGGTACAAGCCTGACCCGGCCGTCCCGCCCACTGACAGCTCGTAACCCCCTGCTCGGAGACTGATACCGCTGCCATTTGGCTGGGAAGTCGTTGGCGAGGGCGCGGAAGGCGCCGCTGAAGCGATGGGCGGGCCGTATATGTCGGTCGGGAAGTGTTCTGCGCAGGATGTCACCATGTCGAGGAAGCTGGAATCAGTCCGGTACGCAAGGCGTGTGTCGCCAGACAGGGCTGTCTCCGATGGATTGTATTGAACTCGGACGGGCGTGGGCAGCTTGTACACGTACCTTGTACTGTTGTGCACCGTCGACCCGCCCAATAGAATCCGCGTCCCCCCTGGTCCTCCCGCAGCCTCGTTGGCGAGCTTCTGATTCAACAGCGCCACCGCTCTTCCCTCCTCATACGTCGTCCCGCCCAGCATGAACACGATAATATCCTGCGGTCTGGCCGTCAGCGCGGGCGAGTCCATAAGTAATCGCAACATACCGCTGATTGCGTGCGCTCTCATCGCCCTCCAAGAACGGATAGCTCGTCTCCCGTAAGCGACCCTTAAGCAGCAAGTCCAGCGTCTCGGCCAAGTGCGGCGTATGTTGCGTGTACACGTTCTCGACGCCCTGTCGTCAGTCCCCAGCCATCGCGTGACCGCCCACACCCACCTTCAGCCCCTTCAGCGCGCTCTTTCCCTTTGAGAAAAAGCTTTCATTCGCAAACAAGTCGTCTTGCCGTATATCCGCCCCCGCAAAGTTGAGCATCACATATACCAGCCTCGCCTTGTCCGCTGACACCCCGTTCTGTATCAAGGCATCGACGACCTGGCTGATCTGGTTCCCCTGCGCCTTCTGGTACCGCAGCGCGTAGAGAATCGCCAGTCTGAGCTTGTTGCCCTGCGGAACCCGCGGCGACGCGATCAGAGTCATAACGCTCTGCCGGTCAGCGTGTGACACGCCACGACCTGTGACCCACCCTCAGATCCGCCTGATGTGACTCCTGGCTCGCCAGACTCTGCTCCACCTCCGACACCGCCAACAGGTCGTCACGCTCCACGAGCCTGCTCAGCTCGCCCACCAACGTCACATGCTTGGTCACATTCCCGCCTAGTCTCCGGAACTCGGGGTACTCCTCCACAAACCGCTTCATGTCCGCAACAGTCTCGATCCGCGATGTCGAAGCGGGGCCTATCTTCGAGTGCTTCGCCTGATAGTCGGATACGTAGCCTGCGATCGCCGCGCCGAGGTCACCAAAGTTGGCAAACAGGTTCTGTGAGTAGAATGGATCGGACGAGGTGGACAGGACGAAGTCCTGCTCGTGAGCGACGGCCAGACCAACCGTGAGGAGCCCACTTTGAGCTCTGGGCGCTCCTCGGTCTCTATCCGGACGCGGCCGTTTGTGATGCCGCACAGCTCGTGGACCATCGCTTGATACGTCCACTGCGAAAGTAAAGGGGTGACTGGGTCATTCCGGCGATCTGCACGTCAGCCGCAGGTTGATATTTCTCACTCACCCAGTATGAGCAGCAAGGGTGATGATCCAGCTGTGGGCCGAAAGTCAAACAGCTCGCGATAAGGTGGATGTTGCATGGCGGCCTGGTCTGAGCGCTTGTGCCGCCCGTCGAAAACGCGACACTCACCTGCACCTCGACGGCCAGCTTTCGTCCCGCTTGCGACATCCGCTCCCATCTGATCACTGGCCGCTTTTTGAGGCTCAGTAGGACGCCCATGATCGCCCGTAAGTGGTTCGACAACACAGACGGCGGGACCTGCATCGGGGGAGGGAGGAAGAGGGGTGGCTACGGGTCAGCTCGACCTCGCGCACCTGGCTGCTGCTCCGCAGCAAGCTCACATTTGGCGGCTCGTCCCCTCCATCCGCCAGCGCTGCCTGCGTCAACGAGAAATGCGAAGGATACTGTGCCAAGTAATCCGCAAAGTACTCCTACGAATCAGCTCGCCACGCTTCCCAGCACCCACCTGGACCTCCTTGACCACCTCAAACTCGTCAACCGTCGCCATCTCCTCTATCTGCGTCTTGCTGAGCGTGTTCGAAAAGTCTTGACATGAGCACAGCCTCTCGGACCCGACGTACAGAGCCAGTAGCCGCCATAACGCGGGTTGGCAAGCTCCTGTTTGACCCATTCGACGGATTGGTGCGTTGGTGAGAGAAAGGCGATGCACGAGAGGTGTGTGAGGGGCTCGCGGGATGTACTGCCGTCAGTGAGATCCTGTCGACCTGCACCCACTTGTCTATCCGGTCTGTAAGGTACACTTCGCTCGCCAGCAGCTCGCTCTGGGTCGTCACAAGCGAGATGATGGGCGTCTGGGGTGAGCTTCACCACCCTATGACTGACTTGTCAACAACGTACTGTATGCGCATCCAACAACAACACCTTCATCCCTGGTACATCCCCCACCATCTTCTGCACGTATGTCTGGACCGCTTTGAGGACGTCCATGGTGGATTGATGCTCTTGCGAGGTGAGGATGAGAGACGGAGGTGAACCCGGGGCCCGGTTGGAGTTGTCTATTTACCGTACGACGTTGCCGGCGGTCTGCGAATTCAACGACGTCCCTCTTTCGCGTAGGCCAGAAGTTCCGCATCAGAGCACCCCTCAAGCGCACGCAAAACACGTGAGGTAGACTTCAGGTAGCAGAGGTGAAGGCGAACATGCATGTGTGCTACGTGCAGAACCCTCGAACGCGCGCGAGAACCTCCTGCGGTATCAATGCCCACTCGAAATCATGCACCCTCGGGTCCGATCCACACGCCTCGCAGCAAGGCGTCTCATCCCACTTGTAAAACTCAACCCTCTGCCTCCAATCGTTTTCCAGACTCGCAAGCCAACGGGGCGTGATCTCTGACATCAAAAAGTCTTCGTCGGTGTCGGTGGTCTCCCCCTCCGTGTCTCGCCCGACTCCGCTCGCAAAGAGCCCATAGACCTCCAAATCCGTCTTGGGCACTAGTTCGTTCAGCTCTGTCGAGCTCATTTTCGTGTGCATATTCAAGACTTCGCGCAGCTCGAGCAAATGTCCCTCGCCGGGCGGTTCCCCGATGCCGTAGATCAGCCGCACGGCGATATTGTCCACACCGTCCGAGTTGTGTCCCCTCTCGAAGAAGTGCCGGTTACGTGCACCGAGGTACAGAGGCTGGTAGACGTCATTGTCCCAGTGGTGGACGTTGAAGGTCTGGCGAAGGGCTTCCCCCAGATGTAGACCGCCGGGTAGCATGTACGGTCCGAACGACTGGTAAGAGCAGATGTGACGGCTGCCGAGGCTGGTCACATAATTGGCGTATTGCGAGCAGGAGGCATTGAGATAATCCACGAGGTCCCTCGCCCCATGCTCTTGTGAGATGACCTGCCACATCCTCTGTCCGGCTTGTCCGATCGTGAGGCTGTCGAGCCGTAGCTGGGGGAGCTGTTCCGCTGGCGTAGTAATGAAGAAGGCCGTGAATTCGGCGCATTCATCCAAGCCTTGTCGGAGCCAGCGGGCATGCTGCTCGTCCTCGCTTTCGCCCACTGGAGAGAAGTCAGCGTGCTCGAGCAGATCATGGACGTTCCATCTAGAGTGCAGCGGCGGGCCGAGCGCACAGAGACGGAGGTGACGGACGAGCTTGAGCCGGTCGAGCTTTGGCGTGATTTTGTCGTGCAGCGTCGCAGGGGCGTCGGTGGTGTGTTGCAGGAGGTGAGGGAGGCGATTGACGATGATGGACTGGGCGTAGAGATGCGGGACAGCGAGCTCGTGGAAAGCCTGGGCCGTTGGCGTGGGCTTTCGGGCGGGCGATAGTGTCCACTCACCGAAGAAACCAGGGAGACCGTCACAAGGTCATGTTGATGGAGGTCTCTCCAGTCGCCGCGTTCATAAGCTTTGGGAGTAGGGCGTTTGAGGAAGAAGAGGACATGAGACCATAGCTCTGGCTGTAGATGCGGCGTCATGCGGACTTGAGGGTTGAACGGTAGTTCAGAGGTGAAGTCGACTCATGAATCATCCCAAAAGCCCCTCGCCGAACGTTTGCACGGCCGGCTCCCTCGTCCCCCCTTTGACCATGAAACAACGAAATCCCCGTAGAGCGGTGGCGAAACACGCCCTTGTCATGCTTGAACATGACCCGCTTGGGCAGTGCTTGCACAACAGGACGGCTCGAATTCGTGTCGTCTTATGCACTGCTTGTCATAGTCGTGCGTCAACATGCTGTTCCCCGGTTGCCTCGACGGCAACACTCGGGGACTCCGATGGGGAAGTCAGGACTTGGTTGTCGCATCAGCTGATCCCCGAGCGAGGCGCCGTCAAGTCGGTCGGGACTTTGCTTGAAGCTTTGGGTGTGTTGTCGACTGGTATGACCATGAGCGTGGCCTTCATCGAGGAGCGGTCTATATGGGCTATGGACGCCCCTAACGTGCTGACGAGCACTTTCCAGAACCGTTCGCTGATGCCAAGAACAGAGAGCATGCGCGGTTTCCCACCTCGCCTATGGTAGACGGGGTGCGGTATTTCGGCTAGTTGCGGGGCCCGGCTGGATTCGAAATGGACAAGGTTAAATTCGCAATGGGATTCAAGCGAGCCCCTCGGGGGTTCTGCCTCTTTTGACGTCTTTCGCTTAGAACATGACCCATGACCCGGCGCAAACGCAGTCGAGAATGGGTCATTCTCGCGCAAGAGCACAGCAACATCGCACATCAGGTAAAACCTGTAGACGCCCACTCGAGGGACGCACACATATAAGCAGTCGTCATGCCGTGAGGCTTACTCTCATTCCTCCCCAGACGACCCATCTCCCAGTGTCACTCCGCCATGCCAACGCTACACACTGAGATCTGGAGCCATGTTTGCTCGTTCCTTCGCGCGCCAGCGCCGCAGGACAACGGTCGGCCGGGCGGCTCTTGGCGCGAGCTGCACCAGCACGATCTAACTGTTGTGATGCGCGTCAACTCGGCAAGTGCATCTCCATCCCTATGCCAGGCCATGCTGACGACAGACCATGCACGAGGCTGCCGCACCGCACCTGTACGGAAACGTGCACCTCGCCAACCTCCCGTCCTTCTTCTGCGGGATCAACACCGAAGCGCCGACCAACCGGTCCAGCAAGCGCGCGCTGCTGAAACTCGTACGCGCCATGACGCTGTACAACCCGCGGGTTACCCTTCCGTCGTCGTCGAGGCGTCAGCCGTCGCCTACGGTATTCACCATCGACCCAGTGTACCCTTACCCCGACCGCAAGACCCTGCGCCTCGTCGACGACTCGCTCGACACATTTGCCGCGCTCGCACAAGTCCTGGCTGAATGGGAGGACGACCCGCTCTTGCCACAGCTGAGCGACTTTACGTCGACGTCACTGCACACCGACAAGTGGGAGCCCATCGAGCAGTACATCAAAGTCGGCGCAAAGGACGCGAAGCGCTACGTCGACTTTCAGACGACATCGACGATCATCCACAGTTTGATCAAGCATGCGCGGGACGATACCGTCCGACAACGACATTGGCGCTTCTGGCCGGTCAGCGGGCCGTACACCAACGCGGTCGAGGCGCTCGCGGCGATCTCACCGCCAAACACTTCCGCCACGCAGCACATCGACCAGTACCCGACTGTCCTTCCGCCTGTGAAGAAGAACACTGTCGTGCTCATGAAGCCGCTCGTGGTGGAAATGACGTTTGGGCGGCACCTCAACTGGCCAGAGCTGAAGAAGCGGCTGGCGCGGGCTACGGCGCAGCTGCAAGGCGCAATGGAGATCGAGGTCGGGTGTAGGCTGATGCCGACCGCGAGAGAGAAGGACTGGGGCGACGCGGACGCGGAGAAGGAGTGGGAGAAGGACCAGGTGGACGAAATCAACGAGATGCTCGAGGACGAGTGGAACGCGTCGTGGCGGGTCAAGACGAAGATGGTCTGGTCCAAGGACGCGGTGGTGGAAGCTGGGCGCGGACAAGAGCGGCGTGGCAGGTAGTTCGCGCGAGGCAGCAGGGAAGCCGAGCCCGTGTATTCTTGGAAACGGACTAGGGGACAATGGACACTGCGCGCTACACAGCGCAAGCAAGAACAATTGTTGTACAAGCTATCAGCACGTCGTGTGACCTGTAATGCATTCCCTCACCATGCGAGCAATGAGGGGCGGGATTAGGCAGAACCCGCCCATTGGCCGACCGCGTTGTGGTCGCCGCGACGAGCAATTAAACGACCACCGCCGTGAAAGGCATATTTATTCTTTCCCATCGTCCCAAAGCCACCATGTCATACCCACCTAGACCGACAGACCCAGATCCGAGCAGGTCGGGCGCAGAAGAATACGAGCTGCACTCGCCCCCGCCAATCGACCACCAACCGCTGGCAGGGCCCTCGCGGCCCAAGCACCGGACCCTCACGCTACACCCATCCGTATCGACCTCGGCGCTGCTGTTCAACGCACCGACGCAGACCCTTCCGTCACCCCGTCGCCGGCGTCATGGATCTGGACCTCAGTCACCCGACGCGCCTCGACGGCCCCAGAGGGCGCACTTTCTGCAAGAAGACGGGGGCGATGCAGAGGAAGTGCACGTCCCCGACTTTGGGCATTTGCTGGGCATAGACGACGAGACGGAGGATCGGTTCGCGGTGGCTACGGGGATGCGCTCGATATGGAAGAAGAGGCTGTACCTGCTCATGGAGGAGCCATCCAGCGGTCGCGAGGCCTTCATCATTCACGTCCTCGTCACTGGCGCCATCTTGTTCAGGTGCGTCTTACGACCACTTTGCGGGCCACTATTTTGAGCTCACCCCAGCGCGGTGCTCACGACTCTCTCCACCCTCCCGGCCTTCCACACTGACCCATCCTCGTCGAAAGCGCTCTTCGGGCTCGATACGACCCTCGTTGTCCTCTTCACCATCGAGTACATTACGCGCTCGCTCGCCCACTCGGACTCGTTTGCGCAGTACTACACCTGGGCCACTTCGTTCTTCGCGCTCCTCGACCTCATCGCCATCCTGCCGTACTACATCGAGGTCGCCCGTAACGAAGACACGTCGATCCTCTTCCGATTCAGCATCCTGCGCACGTTCCGGCTCTTCCGCGTCTTCCGGGCTTTCAAATACCAGTCCCAGCTGCTTCTCACCATCGAGGTCATGTACGTGGCGGTCCAGCGGTCCAAGGACGCCCTCGTCGCGCTATCATTCTTCATCCTCCTTGTGCTCGTCTTCTTTTCGACGCTCATCTATTTCGCGGAGCGTGGAACATGGGACGGCAACATCGGGGCTTTCCTCGACGCCGACGGCGATCCGAGCCTGTTCGACTCGATCCCCCAGACGGCGTGGTTCGCCCTCGTCACGATGAGCACGGTTGGGTACGGCGACGTCGTGCCCCGCTCCATGCTCGGCAAGCTGCTCACAGTCCCACTGCTCATGTTTGGCCTGCTGCTCATTGCGCTGCCGAGTTTTGTCCTGGGCCGGAACTTTGCCATCGTGTTCGACGCCATGAACAAGCAGGCGCCGACGAGGATGGCCACGGCGGAGAACACCCCCCGAGTGAGCGTGGACATGGCGCCACCTACAACGGCATCGAGTATGCAGATGACGCCGAATGTGACAGTGGAGGATGTGGGCACGCCGCTATTGCCGATATCGACGGATCAGAATGGGCACGTCCCGCCCCCGCCGAAGAGGGGTCCCTCGCCGCTACCCGGATCGAATCGACCTCCTGCCCCGCCCCGCATGTGGGACGGCAACGACGGGATGAGCGATAAGAAGGGCGACTTGACCAACATCAAACTGGCGAAGAATCAGCTCGTGCGTAACGTGGCTTCAGGCGGGACATGACTCACACCAGGTGCTGCTAGAACAAATAGACTCGCTGCGGCAGACGATAGATCGACAGGGGGAGATGTTGGACCGGCTTGCGAGGATCATGATGCGGGAAGAGGGCGGATCGGGCAAGGGGCGGCAGTCGCACGAGGAGCAGTTTGCGCTGGGAGACGACGCCTAGACTTTGGCGGGTCGATGGGCTTCATCATCTCATGCATATCATACCACCGGCCGGCCGCGGATGCGGGGCGGAGGGAGGGGGAAGAGGACGTGCTTTCACATCCTGCAGATATTGCCGTGCCGCCTGGGGAGCAGGGAGCAGAGAGTATCCCGCCCTAACAGCTCGCAACGCCCTTGGCTCCACCGCAAGTCCAACCAATGATACATGCTGCCGACCCCGTGTCAATGCTACCAAGATGCCCCAATCGACCACTATGGGATGCCCTGCTCCACCTTCATCTTCTTCAACAAGGCCCAGTCGGCCATATCGACCTGGTCCCTGAACGCCGTCTTGAGCGTGTCGATACTTTGCCTCGAGATGAGCGAAACCACCTCGTCCTTGTCGTCGAAATGACGGCCATAGAGCTTGGCAGACTGGTACGACGCCCGCTCGATCTTGATCGCCGCTCCCGCACCAATCTGCGTCCGCTTGACGACGTCGATGGGCTTGTGGTTGAGCTCGATCGAGGTGATCTTGCCGAGGGTGACGATATCCCGCTTGCCCGACTCCTTGTCCACCCGCACGACTCCGACGGGCGTGCCGGTCCGGAGCGTGCCTTCGATAATGTCCACACCCAGCACGATCGGGTCTCGCAGCGCAAACGCCTTGAGAATCTTGAGCTTGACGGGCCAGACGGCGTTGGGCAGCGCGGCCTGTCGCTTCGCCTCCTGCACCTCGCCCATGTACTTTGTGAACGCGTCGAACAGGTGGTAGATGATCATCGCTGCGGTCGGCAAAAGATCCATACACCAGACCACTCACCAGAGAAGATCTTGACGCCCTCCTTGTCGGCAAACTCCTTGGCGTCCTTGTCGATCGGCACGTCAAAGGCCAGAATCAGAGCGTACTCGGACGCGACGTCCATCATCCGCGCCGCCCGGATCACATGCGACCTGAAAACCGGACCGATCGCAAAGTTTCGCACCGGAATCTTCATCTGCTGCAGGAACGTCAAGAGCGCCTCGAGCGCTCCGAGCGTCGACGCCTGGACCCACACGCCCGGTCCCTTGGTTGCGAATCGCTGCAAGTCGTTGACGTCCTGCATCGCGAGATCCTTGTACGCCTCGACCTCGTCGTCGTCCTGCGCGACATACAGTCGAGCTCCAGCGATGGCCTTTTCCAGACCCGGCGCAGCGATCTTGACACCGAGTGCAGCCTTGACCTCTTTGTGGTGGACGTACGCGGACTGCCGTCAGCTTTCGCGCCTTCACATTTCGACCCACCTTGACACGCATCTCCCGCATCGGCTGCGGCGTGAGCAGCGCCCGCACCGTCGTCACGATCGGCCCGTCCATTCCACACAGCACGATCCTGTCTCCCTCCTTCATCTTTCCGTTCGACAACACCACATCCAGCGTCGTTCCCAAACCCTCGATGATCTTCACCTCCAAGATCGTACACTCGAGCTCAGAGATGAACATCAGGTTCGAGTTCATCCTCTCCTGCGTGAGTCGCACGAGCAGCATAAGCATGTCGGGGATACCCTCTCCCGAGATGGCCGACGTGGGCACCAACGAGACGTTCCTGGCCAGGTTCTTGTTCTCGTCATAGATTTCGGCGTTGAGCCCTTGCTCTGCGAAGGCGAGCTTGGTCTTCTTCACTCGGTCCTCAAACTCCGACTTGACCGAGGCGGACTGCTGCGCGAGCGTCTCTCGGAATCCGCCGTTCGGGATCGCCTTCCAGCCGTACATTCGGTCAATCTTGTTCAACGCAACGATGAATGGCGTCTTGCCGTTTCGCAGCAGGTTGAGCGACTCGATTGTCTGCGGCTCCAGACCGTGCGTAATATCGACGACGAGAATGGCAATGTTACACAGCGATGATCCACGCGTTCGCAAGTTGCTAAACGACTCGTGACCTGGCGTGTCGATGATGAGCAGACCGGGGATGTTGACCTTGTAGTTGTCCTGCTGTCAGCACGGCGCGAGATATCCGAGAGAATGACGCACCTGGTTCACCACCTTGCTCTTCTCCTCGATGGCTGCCTTGGGGAAGAACGTCGCACCGATCTGTTGCGTGATTCCTCCGGCTTCTCCCTCTTGCACCGACGTTTGACGGATCTGGGGTTAGCACAGCACCCAGACTCCGACCCACCTTGTCAAGCAGTTTGGTCTTGCCCGTGTCGACGTGCCCGAGAATGCAGCAAATGGGCGATCGCAGATCCTCGCTCGACTTGGCCGCCTCGGCAGCCTTGGCCCTCTCCCTGATCTTCTCCATCGCCCGGAGCTTGCGCATCTCCAGCTCGTCCTCCGAATCCGTCTCCTCGTCGCTGTCAGTCTCCTCGTCCGAGTCGTCGTCCGAGTCTTCCTCGGATGAAGACTCCTCGGCGGGAGCCGGCTTGCCGTTGGCTTTGGCGGGGGCTGGCGCCTTCGCAGCCGGCTTGCCAGCAGGAGTTGGCACCGCCGCCTTCGGGGCCTCCTTGACCGGCTCGGGTTTGGCCTCGACGGCCGGCTTGACAGGCTCCTCGTCCTCGTCCGACGACACATCCCAGTCGTCGCCCGACTCCTCCTCCACCTTGAGCTTGTCCACGCCAGCAACGACCTCCTCCACCGCCGCCGCATCCGCCTCATCCTTGTCCCAATCATCCTCGTCCTCCGCCGCGGGCGTCGGCTCTGGCTCCGGCTTCTTCTCGACCGGCTTAGGCGCCTCGACCGCCGGCGAGCTGGATCCAACCTCCTTCTTTGCTGGCTTCTTCTTGCCATACACCGGCTTCTTCTTCTTCTCCTCTCCGCCCTCTTGCAACCCTGCCACGACCACACCCGACGCCAGCATCGCCGCCTTTCGCGCCTCCGCCGCCGCCTTCTCCCTCTTCTGCGCAGGTGTCAAGAGCCTGCCCTCGGCCTTGGCCCTCGCCAGCTTCTCCTTCTCCTTGGCCTTCTTCGCCGCCTTCTCCTTGGCCAACCGCTCCTCCTCCTCAGCTATCCGCGCATCCTCCTCCTCGATCTTGCGTATACGCTCCGCCTCAGCCGCGGCGGCCTCCTCCTCGAGTCGCTTCTTCTCGGCCACGGCGGCTTGCATTGCGAGAATGTGCGCCGGGACTTTCTTGCCCTTGCCGGCGGCAGGGGCCGGCTCAGCGGGCTTCGCGGCGGCCTTCTTCTTCTTCTTCTTCTTCTTGTCCCCGCCAGCTCCCTCCTCCTCGTTGTCGTCCTCCTCGGCGTCAGCGGCGGCTGGGGTAGGTTCAGTGGCCGCAGGCGCATCTTCGGCGGCGGGAGCGCCAGGGGCGGACTGTGCCTTTTTCGCAGCGGCCTGAGCCTTCTTCTTGGCCTAAAAGTCAGCGCCGGGTCGACCGTGCAGGTATCAAGCCCACCTTCTCTTTCTCCTTCTTCAGCTTCTCCTTTTGCGCCTTGGTCAGGATCTAGCGTCAGTCGTGTGCTTCGAGCTCCACATCCAGCAGCTCACCTTTGGCCCGTCATCCTCCTCCTCGTCGGAAGCAGCCGCAGGCTCTGGAGGCGGTGTGGCTACCGCCTTGGGCTCCTCTTTCACATCCTCCTTGGGCTCCTCCTTGACCTCCCGCTTGACCTCCTCCTTCTCCTCGGGCTTGACATACCAGTCATCCTCATCCTCGTCCTGTTGCGCTTTCTTGCCCTTCTTGCCCTTCTTTCCCTTCTTGGGCTTGACGTCCTCCTCCGGCCACTCGTCGTCGAGGTTCACCGCTGTGTTGACGGGAGCCGGTGCCGGCTCCTCAGCGTCGCCATTGACAGCTGCTGGTTCGGCCTCGTCGTCCGAGTCCTGCGTCCTCTTCTTCTTGGACTTTTTGTCCTTTTTCTTGCTCGTCTTGTTGATGGTTCCCTGCAGTCAGACCTCGTATCCATAAGCGATAAAGTCAAGAGCAGACGCACCATCAACCCTCCGCCATCCTCATCGTCATCGTCGAGCATGTCAAACGCCCCGAACCCGCCCGAGGACGCCTTGGGTCCGTCGTCCGCGGCCAGCTCCCGCTGCTTGGCCTCAAGCTCGGCAGCTTTCTGCTCCCAGTACGCATCGTCGTCGTCTTGGCCCTTCTTGCCCTTCTTGGCTCCCTTCTTGGGCGGCATGGCGTGTGTCAAGGGTGGGTCGTGGTGGATGTAAAGGGCGATCCCTCGATCAAGACGAAAAGTTGGACGTCAGACCGGGGCGGAGACTGTCGGTTTCAAGGGAGCTCTCGCTTTGACGAAATGGGTGGCGAATTGTGGCGATCAGTGGCAAATCTCGGTCTCGCGTGGGTGGCACTTCTCTGCACGCATCCGTTCGTCAGGTCTGACCTGTTGACTCTGAATCGCTTTCGCCTTCTCGAAGATCCGAAGGCCCGTCCCCACGGGGCATAGCACGGGGTCTAGTCGAGTTCACGACCTTCTGCTCCACTTCAACAGCAAGTTAGTGTTTGGGATTGCACCTTTCACATCGGCGAAGCAGCGTTTGGCCAAGAAGGCAGGAGTTACTACGATACATGTACAACACCCCCTCAGCCCCTTCCCCCATCCATC
>JAHXHD010001317.1:0-56173 GCA_019857685.1 Papiliotrema terrestris | reverse complement strand
CCTTTCAACACCTCCTTCATGGTAGCTACAGCCTTTGGTCGGGATCTGAGGGTGACACGTACATGCCGGCGTGGGTCCGCCTTGCGCCCCAGACAGGTGAATCATAGTGATCCCTGATGTATACATATTTGTCCATGTCGGCTGGAAGCAGTCACTCTCTGCTCTTCGGCCATGCCGCTGTGCGGGGCAGTCCTACACTTCTCACTTCTTCAACATATGGCAAGGCTCTTAGTCTGCTCTGAGTAGCACGGGTGTACTCGTAGTCGAGTCACGTGTCAAACGCTGCGTCGTACACCACGCTGATAAGATACCTTCAGTTGCATACTCGGACTATTCTATATACTGCACGACTGCTTCACTTCCCTACTCAGCGGTGACCGGTTTCAACACGGCCCTAAAGTGCAGGTCACCCGATTCCAGCTTGCTGATAGCGTCGCGCACACCCGTCTCGGTCATCGGGAAGGTCTCTATCTTAGCCTTGACGCCGTGGACCGCAGCGAACTCGAGCATCTTTCGGTGCATCCATCGGCTTGCGACCACGGATCCCTGGATCGCAATTCCGTTGGCCAACAGTGGCATGTACGGAATCTCCAAGTTACCGGAAGACACCGTGAGGGGGTACATCGTCGATTTCGGGGCCATGAGCGGGAACAAGGCGTCCCAATCGGGCTGCGACGATGTCGTGATGAGAAGTCGGTCGATGGGTGCCTGCAGATCCCCGACCGAGACCTTGCCCTCGCCCATCGCGATGAATTGGTGGGCGCCGAGCTTCAGAGCTTCCTCCTTCTTTCGGCTCGATCCTGACAACGCGACGACTCGGCATCCGAGCTTGCCAGCAAATTGAAGCGCCAGATGGCCAAGACCGCCAATGCCGAGGACTCCAACAGTCTCGTTCGGTTGAACACCATATAACGCTGAGAAGACGGTCGCTCCACCGCACTGCAGCGGAGCAGCCAGTTCGTCGGAAATTTCGTCTGGGATGACGTGAAGGAACGCTTCACGCCAGATAGCGTGAGACGCAAAGCTGCCTTGGTCGAGGCTGGCGTAGCCGTACATAGCTCGCTCTGGACAAAACACGTCGTCACCCCGAAGACACTGACTGCAGTGGCCACAGCTGTCCGTCGCGTAACCCCATCCAACCCGGTCTCCGACCTTGAGATGTCGCGCCTTGGGACCCGTAGCGAGCACACGTCCAACACCTTCGTGGCCCAGGACCATGTCTGCCGTTTTCTACCTGTCAGCAATTGCACGAGGATAAGACGGGTTGCTCACATAGTGCAAGTCGGTTCCACACAAGCCCGAGGCCGTGACTTCTAACAAGACATAGTCCTCCTCAAGCGTGTCCGGTTTGGTGATCTTGGTCTGCTTCGGGATGCCATCCTTGGAGCCCTTGTAAGCGGTGATGGTAGGCATTTCGTTGTGCGACTGAGTGAATGAATTTCGAGTGGACAAGGTGCAAGGTAGACAGAGCAACGAGAAACAGTATGTAAATCCTAGCAGAGACGACGATGCCGCTTGCAGGGGTCAAGGCGATTTGTCAGCCGACGTCATTTTGGGTGAAAAGCGTGCTGACACTGCTCGGCATCGTGGAGGAGCTCGCTTCCGCTGCAGGCAGCCTAATGGTTTGCTTCCGAGTGCTGACTCACTGCCCCATTCGTGAGCTCTTCACCGTTTGCTGGCTGCCCGGATCCGGTTTGGGCTAGCGAAAAGAGAAGGTGATGACGAATCCCGGTAGTCACCGGGAGAGTCGCCTTCTTCCGGGTTTTGCGGATCTCTACCGGTGCGGCCGCCCTGAAAGGTCCTGAACATTCGCCGGCAATCGTGGAGTGCTTCCAGCGTCTAAGCTCTAGAGCTTGTTGACGAGTTCAGGGTGGTCGACCCGATGTCCCGAGACTGAGGTGCACATCCGGACAGTCGTCATCGCGCGAGACCTGCTACGATTCAAAAAGGGCGGTGACTGCTTGACCGCTTCACCAGTGGGTTTGGATACGGCCGCTTAAAATACCCATAACACGTGCTGTGTCAGCTATCAAATGTGAGCTGTCACTCGCAATGAGTCAGGGCACCATCCGGCACGGCACGTGAACAGGTGGGACCGGTTCAATGTACGTCGGACCGCAAACGGCTCGGATCGCTCTCCAGGGGTCGTATACGTCGGTCTCGGTCCCCCGTATCGCGACCAACGAGATGCAATACATTGCTCAAGCCTCGGCTCACACGCATGACTAATCCCGGCCACAATCACAGCAGGCACTCCGGTTGCTGCTCACGAATCAACTCGACCTCGGGATGCAGGTTAAAGTACACATTTTCGTGACTGCCTGGTCAGCATGGTCCATTGACACTCTGACTCACTATTGGATCGTGTTGGCAGTGAACTGCGCGTCCTCGTCGTCGATCAGGGTCTTCTTGAGACCATTGGCGGCTGCAGCCTCGATCATCAACTGCACTTTGCACTGCTTGTCCAGCGCGGAGAACAGGTAAGCCGCTTCGTCCACTGTATGGCCGAGAGTGAGGAGACCGTGGTTCTGCAGGATGCAGCATTTATTGCGCGGTCCGAGTGCTCGAGCAATATTTGCTCCTTCCTCCGCGGCCAAAACCTAAAGCGTCAGTGCCGGTCTTCAACTTCTCACGACTAAGGTCAGCTGGCACTCACTATCCCGCCAAAGTTGTGATACACGGCAAGGTTGTCGTAGAACAGACACGAGTCCTGGGTCGTGATGTCGACAGGTAGTCCGAACGCCGACCATGCCTTGCCGTGAAGCGAGTGACAGTGGGCAGCAGCTTCGACTTCGGGCCGGGCATGGTGGATAGCGGAATGGATGTAGAACCCCGCCATCTGGAGAATCAGCGATGTGTAGTGGTCAACCACTCACGTTGATCGGAAGCTGCGCGCCCAGCGTTGGGTGGACATAGCCGTCTGGTGAAACGAGGACCAGCTTGCTGACCGTCATGCTGGAAAAGTGAACCCCGAACGGGTTCATCCAGAAGTGGTCGCGCAGGATGGGGTCCTGTCCGTCAGAACATCCGTGTGCGCCGATCATGAACTCACCCTAACGGTGATGTGCCCGCTGATGCCCTCGCCGTATCCCAGCTTTCCCCAGAAACGAAAGGCAATCGCGAGGTGCTCCTGAACCCATCTCCTCTTCTTTAACAGCCCTTCTTCGTCGGTGGCGTCTTTGTAGTCCGGGTAGGCGTTGATGCGGAGCGTGTTGGCCTTGTTCCCCCGCCATGTCCGTTCCAAAGGGTTTTTGGAGAGGTCGGAAACAGACTGGTGGAACGCTTGGGGCTCGTGGGCATCGTGAACAGCGATGGGGGCCATGTTGGTGATGAATGCGAGTGTCATGATGTGACAAATGGGTATATAGCTACGGCCCAGGGGAGACCCGACGGACCGCAGTTGAGAAACCGTGGAGGAGCTGGTCGGCGAAAACAACGTTGCACGGCGAGAACACGGCCTGGCGAGGCGCGTAGGGCATAGCCGAACGGCGAACAAAATTGAGCTGGGTTCGCCGTCCTTCGCCGGTCAGATAAGCGATATGCACCAATCAGCTTCGTTTTGATTGAGGAAAGCTTATCTTTGGCGTGACGGCCCTGGCCTAGGCGAACTTCTATATAAACTACCCGGCCGCGATTTGCAGACCGTATCTCTGGTACCAACCCGACGACAACATGGCCATCACAGACAAGATCAGCGGGTTCCGCTTGCGAATCCCCAAAGAAACAGCGGTGGCCACGGTTCGGGCTCCCGGCAGCTCTGTCGGCGAGGAAATCGAAGCCGAGCCCGACATGCTCCCAGTCCCCCCGCTGTCCGAGGGTGGCAACCGGCAATGGGGCATTCCAAGTATGCTTGGATTCTGGATTGCCGAAGCCTTCGGTATCTCGCAGTACCAAGTCGCGTCGTCATCCGTCTCGGCTGGTCTTTCGCCGGGAGCTACCATCGGAGCTGTTCTTCTTGGTCACTGCAAGTCGACCCTTTTTCATGCGTTCGTGCAACACTGACAACCAGTCTTGGTCGCGTGCGCCAACGCCGCCAACGGCTGGGTCGGATGCGTGTACGGCATCAATTTCCCAGTGTTTGCACGCTCGTCATTTGGTCAGCGAGGTGTCTATGTCGCACTGATCTGCCGATCGGTTGCCGCGATCATCTGGGCCGGTACGCAGACCTACCAGGGTGGACAGTGTATCCAAGTCATGCTGCAAGCGATATGGCCCTCGTTCGCGCGCTTCCCGAACCACCTGCCGGCGAGCGCCCACGTCACTTCTGCCCAGCTGCTTTGCTTTTTCATCTTCTACATTATTCAGCTGCCGTTCCTCTACATTCCGTGAGTCACACCGCTAAACGGCTGCCGGACTCCAGCTGACGACATAGCATGCACAAGCTACGATATCTTTTTATGACAAAGATCATTATCATGCCGATCTTCGGTATTGCCCTCTTCGGTTGGGCCGTCGGCAAGGCTGACGGCTTCGGACCCGTGTTCAACAAGCCGACAAAGATCATTGATGGTCGACCCGCGGCGGTTGTCTTCTTCACTGCCATGAGCAGTGCGATCGCTCCCAAAGCGACTCTTGCCATCAACAGTCAGTTTTATCATAGCTCTGTTCAAGTGGTAAAGCTGACGCTTTGTAGTTGCCGACTTCACACGATTTGGTAAAAGCCCCAAAGTTGTCGTTTGGACCAACATCCTTTCTCTCACCTTGTGAGTCTGCAAAGCGTTGGCTGGTAGATGACCTTTGCTAATCCCAGCCTCGTGACACTCTGTGCGATTCTTGGCGTCGTCGTCACCTCCGCTTGCGAGGTCATCTACGGTGTCCAAACCTGGAACCCGCTCCAAGTCGCCGTCCTCATGGACCGCGCTCCGATGTTTTTCGTCGCTTTCTGCTTCGGCTTCGCCGTCCTCTCCACCAACATCTCGGCCAATACCACGGCTGTCGCCAACGATCTCATGCTGGCTTTCCCTCGATACATCAACATCCGACGAGGACAATTCATTTGCATCATCATCGCTCTCGCCACCACGCCGTGGAACATCCAGAACTCGGCCAAGTCCTTCACGGCGTTCCTCTCGGGCTACTCTGTCTTCCTTGGACCGGTCTGCGGGATCATGTTAGCCGACTACTGGTTCGTCCGTCGACGGCACCTCGACCTGCCTAAATTGTACAAGCTTGGGCCCGGCACCGACATGTTCTACTTCCAGGGTTTCAACCTACGAGCGATGGCGGCTTTCGTTTGTGCGATTGGACCCGTTCTCCCAGGTCTGATCCGAAGCATTGGTGGAGCCAAAACCGGCGTCGCCGTGGGCGCCAGTTACCTCTATTCCGTCGTCTGGCCTTTCACCATCGTCGTCTCGGCGGGGACCTACATCTTGTTCAACCTGGTGGCCCCTTACCATCCCAAGACCGACTCGGTGGTGACCTACGGTATGGAGGAGAATGGTGACATGAACACCGACGAAAAGAAGATCTAGGACCAGGTGTAAACCCGTCACATGTAGAGTCGTAGGGCGCTCGTATTGTCAGATTGTTCTCTTCCCACATGCACTGCCTTTTCGGGATTGGCAGTGTTTCGAGGCCGGGTGTCTAGCCTCACGGTCTCGCAGGTCACAGCAATATCTCGAAGGTTGGTGATAGCTGCTCCGCTTGGGTTGATTCTTGGTCGGACTGTGTTCCCGAGACATCCCAGATCAAGGAATGTCTGGTCGTAGAAAAAAGAAACGTGTGGGAGCTGTCAGGACGTAGTGGGCCTCTGTTGGACAGCTGAACGGTATTCAATCACTAAGGAGGGTGTTGGTATCTCACTCCACTGTCGAAAGCTTGCTTTGAACCCCGATGCCGCGGCAGGAGCTGGCTTGAGTGTAGCTGAATTACTTCCGTCCTCTCTGCCGACGGCACGCCCGACGGCCGAAGGATCGCATTTCTGCCGTCTGCTGTTATGCTGACAGAGCTCCTGTTGGGCCACCCTCCGCAGACCTGAAAGTTCGGTAAGGACGATCATGATCATTGCATGCATGAGGGTAGCCGGGCTACGAGGCGGATCAAGGCTCTGCTGGCACCTGAACCCCTCCATCGGCAACGAGCCTGCCGTACATTTCAGGCCGTCGATGCTTGGCCAAGTTGAACGTCCGCTCCTTGCCCTGCTTACAATCGTCGAGGTCGATCTCAGCGCACACCAATTCGTCTCCTTCAGTCTTCGACTCAGCCACGATATGACCCTCTGGGTCAACAATCATGCTTCCGGGAATAAGGGGGTGGATGCCGTCGTCATTGCCAGCCCTCGCCGCCGTGATACAGAACACTGCATATCAGCATAATCACTCCCATAAGCCAGACCGGATACTGACTTGAGTTTGTGTAAGCATGAGCTTGTATCACAACTACGCGATGAGCTGGTTTATCCGTACCTAGGCGAGACGTACTCTTGTGGTGGAACATGGCTTCTTCATAGGCCTTTTCACGAGTGATGTTCTGGTCGCCGCCCCACAGCTTCGGGGCGTAGGCGGTTGTGTTGTAGCCGCAACACAAAATCTCCACGCCCTGCAGACCATAGCAGCGCCATCCCTCCGCCCATCGACGATCATTGCAGATCAATTGGCCGACAATAGGCGACGAGCCGCCGGCGGCTTTCTTAAGCGAGGTTGCTCGGAAGGCGTTGAAGCCAAGGTTGCCGGGAAGGAAATACCGCTTCTCCAACTGGTTCGTTGTCGCAGGATCCAGGTCAAATGGCTCGACCGTTCCGGGAAGGTGAACCTGACCCGTCATTCTCACTCAGGTTTGCTCTTCGGCCACAACTTACTTTGCGGTATTTGTTGAGCACCTCGCCGGTCTTTCCGCTGACATACACGGCTGTGTTGTAGCGCTTTCCTGGATTCCCGGTGTCTTCTCCGTAGCCTATCTGCACATCGACGCCGAGCTCCCGCGCGCGCGCGAAGAATGCCGCGACATTCTCGCTTTGAGTGACCGGGGCGGTCTCAGTTTCCAGCTCGTAGTAGCTGGCCAGCTCTGCGTCGTCTGTGATGTAATATCGCGGGAAGAAGGTGGTGAACGTAGTTTCAGCTGCCAGTTAGCGTCATGAGAACACCAAGCCCGGTGCCGCTCACGGAAGACGACGAGCTTGACGTTCTGAGTTGCGGCGCTCTCCAGCAGACTGATGAGCCGGGTGAGGACCTCTTGTCGGGTGCTTGTGCGGTGCACGGCGCCTACTTGTGCTGCTGCTACTTTGATAATGCGCGGCATCTCGCTGGAATGATCGTGAAAACACACTTCAAACCGACTGGTGCACGTCTCCTTGTTATGCCTGGTCTGACATAGCGAATGTTGCATAGGGCCGACGGCGAAGCGAACGGCGAACAGGATTACCGCCGGAAGTTGGCCGGCGAATTCACCGGCGAACGTCCGGCGCGTGCGAGGCGAGCCAAACGAGCTGCGCTCGAGAGCCTATGCCCGGCCCTGATACTATGCAAGAGTGTCGCCATAGTCATGTTTGCGGTCTTGCCCATCGTCCATCGCCATGTCCAGAGTGCTCCGTATCCTCGTCATCAACCCCAACTCGTCCGCGTCCATCACAGCGGCTCTGCGCGGTGTGCTCCAACCGACATGTCCGCCCGATATCGAGCTTACCTATTTCAACCCCTTGACGGGGCCTCCCGGCATCAAAGACCCGGAAACGGCTAGCCAGTCGTGCTCTGCTTGTCTCGAAGAGTTGACTGGCCCAGCAGCTGGACTGGACCTGCTGCAATATGACGGCGCTGTAGTTGCTTGCTTTTCCACCCATCCCCTCATCGATGCCCTCCGCGACTTCTTCGCAGCCCACAATCAACCTGGTCAGGTCCTCGGCATCTACCATGCCGGTGTCGCGTCTGCCTTGTTGACTCCGGAGCCATTCGGCATACTAGCTACCGGCAGCGGCGAAAAGCCGAACCTCGTGGCGGCAACCGCAGAGTTCTTGGGCTCCTCGTCGTCATCCCGATTCGCGGGCGTCCTCACGACAGGTTTGCAGGTGGTCGAGCTGCAGGATGGTGATCAGAGCAAAGTCGAGGCTGGGATGAAGCAAACAACGAAACGTCTGCTGGGAAAAGGCGCAAAGACCATCATCTTCGGGTGCGCTGGGATGAGCGGGATGGAGAAATGGGTTCGATCCGCGGCAGCAGAACAAGGCTGCGTCGTCCGGATCGTTGATGGCGCCAAGTCCGGAGTGCATATGTTGGCCGCGATGATTCGCGCGGCATAGGTACATACGTGTCAAGTAGACAGCAGGCCGGAGAACGGCCCGAAATCAAAGTCCATCCCATTCCAATCCCACACCATTTGTGGCTCGACTCCGCCTAGTGCTGTCGCTTGCTGAGGTTCGGCCAAAAGGCCCGCATCCACAGGGAGTGTGCTCGGAGTCGCGTCGGTGCCGAGAAGCACGTGGACCAGAGGCTCGTGTTCATTCATCGCCTTCAGTCTGCCCGCCATCAATTTCGCACGTGACAGCGCCGGCGCTGCAATGTCCCACCCGTGATCGCTGTGCAGACGACCGAGAGCGGCAACCAAGCGCGACAACAAGAGCATGGCCTCTTTGTTCAGCGCTCCCGGAGAAGCCATCGACAAGCGTATCAGAGACGATACGACGGACGAGAGGATGTGGCCGGCGTCTGCGGTCAGTACGCGCTGACGGGGCGAACTCACAGATCAGCCAGTATCCGTCCACATCGTTGTGATTGAGCTGTTGCACAAAGTCGACCAGTTCGTGAAACGGCTTGAAATTTGACGCGTCCGGTTCAAATGGTGAAGACAGGCCGTAATGTAGTTCGAGGCTGATGCGCATGAGCATGCAGCGGAAGCCCAATAAGTGCACCAGCATCGAGCCTGCTAGTCAGCATGGTTTCATGAACGAAATGCTGGTTGGGGATCACGAGGACTGACCAACGCCGGTAGCCCGTTCAGCAGTCCCGGCCATGTGCCAGCGCCAGCGCCCCAAGAGCCCCTCAGAGTTCTTGAACAGCTCCTTGACGTCGTCCTCGCGGGCGATGGTCGATCTGTTCATGCTACCGAGGGTGCAACAAGTCCGCTGGAGCTTGTGGACCAGGGCTGACAGCTCACACATGGTGAGAAAGGCGAACGACGAATCGCTGGAAGCCGTCCCAAACGTACAGGCCGCGTCGAGGAGCGCACCCTTGTCGGCGGGAGGGATAGTAGTGTTGTGTGTCTGCATGTGTGAAGGCCGTGACTTCACTGAGTAGATCAGCGTCAATGCCAAGAGCTCGACTCACGAAAGCTCATCCACCCGTCGTGTATACACAGCATCCACCACAGACGAATTCGTAGCTCTTGCTCCCAGATTGGTATCGCCCAGCTCTTCGGCGAGATGTGCATGCCAAGCACTTGCGCGAGCGCAATGGTCTGACCTGTGAGCTATATCTCGGCCCACAGAACTCACCTTTGCTAGCAACAGGTAGCTGGCTCGACTACTGTTCACACCTCGCATGCCCAGATCCAGTACCGCTGAGGCGACGCCGGACAGATTGTACTCTCCCAATCCGGCATAACTGATCTCCAGCATCCCAGCAACCGGGGCCGCCAGCTCTCGCGTCCGTTTCGAGTGTGAAAGCGCGGTAGCGATGATGCTGCCGAGGAGCAATGGGAATTGGGATTCTGTCGATCCCTGCGGCAGAATCGGGAGCGCGGGATGGACTTGCTTGTGGTACAGCTCATATAGCTCGGCTGGGGTAATGTGTAATGAATGATTGCGTAAAAGCGCGTGAATATGGGTGAGTGCAACAGCGCCGGCGGTAGGCTGTCGGAATGCTGTGAGAGGTCAGCGCAATAATGGCTGGTACTCTTACGCTCCGGTTTGGGGTCCATGACAACAAAGATGGGACGTTTAGGGTCTTGTGACTGTGGTGAGCGAGGAAGCCGAGCAGTATACAACCTACAATCTGCTTCACATGGGTCCGGCCATCATCCTCGCCATCACCACCCTCCGCAATCGGCAACAGATCGTCGGTGAGCACAACAGTCAGGACTGTGGATCAACCGAATGCCGTCGTTAGTGCTCACCATGCGCGTCATATTTGTCCGATTTGGCGAGATGATCGAACGAGGACAGCTCGGTGACGGGCAGACGGCTGTGTCGAGATGGTCCTGCGGCGGTGGGGTTGACCGACATCGACGATGCGATGCGGGGAGGAGACTGGGAGCGGCGGTCATTGGTCGGTGAGTGAGACGTCGTCGTGGTCCTCCTGCGTCTCGTGCTGTGACCGGGAGACAAGCTATCACCATCCATGCTCTCGGGCGGGGCGGTTGTTGAGGCGCGGGGTTTGCGAGCGGGTGGGGCTGCATCAAATGTACACTGGCGATCGGTTTCCGAGCAGTGCAAGCAAGGCGGCCCACGAGCGTCGATAGTGCATCGTGCCTTGGCCCGGCGGCAATGGTCGCAAGGTCTATTGCGACGACTACGGATGGCACGGCCGGTGTTTGGTGTGGTTGAGCGGATGGAGGAGATCGGAGCGGGAGGCAGCACAAAGGGGGTCCGACCTGGTGCGAGGCCAGATGAACTGGGAATGCTGGCGCTCATGCTGATACTGGGTCCGAGGGGACCAGTAGGCGTCTCTCACCGGCGCCAAAAGATGTGACGAGGTGTGGGGACTGCCAGAACGCAAGAGGGCGTGCGATGAATATGGTTGAGGTATTGGACAATGTCAAGATGCAGATAACGCCGTTCGCCGTGATTAACTCGTGATCATCTTCGCGCTCGCCCAGTGAATGTTGTCATTGGACAACCATGCATATGCAGTGCTCGATCTATGACAGTACGCGCTGATGGTCCCCTACATCTTTGCCCAGTCACTACCCAGGTCTTCTACTACCAGACGTGCGGCGTCCTCGGCACATCCCCAACAGCTTTGCCAGCCCGCGCCACCGTGCCCGTAATTGTACACCACAGACATCCGCGTACCAGCCAGCGGTATGCTCGGCCCCGCTTCCAGTCTAACGCCCCCTTCTCTGCTAGGCCTAAAGCCCACGAGGTGGTCAAGAACGATCTCGTGCAGTGCCTCGGCTGAGCCGGCGGAAAGCTGGGGGGGCAGAGTCGGGCAGATCTCGACCGCTCGACGCATGATGTCCACCTTGGTATCTTCACGTGGATACGGCTCCCAGTCATCCACCTCGCGAGTCCCACCAATGATCACCTCTCCGTTCGGCCGGGGTATCACATAGGTTCTTTCCCCTCCCTCGGCGCCATTCAAGCTACCGACCTGCCGGGTGAAGCCTTCTCTGATCCACGGCGCCTTCACTTTGATTACTTGTCCTCGCGTCGGGTAGACGTTTCCGTCTTCCACCTCTCCCAGCATGCGTGCGCCTAAGCCGGCGCAGACGACGACGAGCCGGGGCGGCCCTCCAAGCATGGCGAGCAGATGTGGGGATGCCAGATCATCCAAGCTCCTCAGTCGGGCGCGATGTATACGGCCGCCGAGCGAGGCGATCCGTTCAACGAGCCTCGCGAGGTAGACCGCAGGCGTCATGGTGAGGGACGTGAAGGATACCGAGTGGTCAGGTTTGAAGGCTACGCCGAGGTTGTTGACATTGTTCACGACAAACTGGGCTCAGCCGAGGACTCGGCGACGCCGACTCACGTCTGGATGCTCTTCGTAGATCTTCAGGTGTTCCTTCTCCCCCACGTAATACTCGGTCTGCTTGATCTTCATCAGGCCAGTCTTCTCACCCTCCCGCTGCCATTCCTCCATCATGATGCGCAAAGCTTGACATCAGCGGCAGCCGGCGCAACTGTGACTCACTCTTACTGTCCCAACGCCGCTGCCTGGCATCGCCGTCGTCCGCAAAACTCAGGTGATGGGCGCCAGCGATGGTTGAAGCATACATAGGGTCCAGCGGATCTGCTGGCAAATGGTCGGCGACGACATGGACGGCCTGGCCCTGTCGCCGTATTGGCAGGGACTCGAGGAGGCAAACAGCGGTGCTCAGACCGATGATACCCGCCCCTAACACGACAATCGGTCGAGACTGTGAGGAGGTTGAACTTGGCATGGTGAGCGAAGCGGGAGGTCGCTGCGATCGCTGTGAAGGAGACAAATTGTTAGTTGAGTCATTGCTCGTCGGCGTCAAAATTACAGTCAAAATACCCACCTGCCTCCTTCCGAAGAGCCTGCCCCTCCCCAATCACGGCCGGCGCTCAACTCGGTCGTCGCCGTGCCTTCGAGCGTTGTGCGCCCGAACAAGAAAGTAGTTGCGTTGCCGGACGGGGACTTCCGTCGGCGCTCTTCGGCGTGGGCATGATTGGGCCGGCGAAAGACAAGCGCTCGCCGGTTGGCCGTATGTTCGCCGTGCAGATCGTCCAAGCGAAGGCGGACTGCAAGCTGCACTGAGCCGTGTCATGCATGACTTCGGGCAGCAAGACGGTTTGACTTCGTTTTCATACATCCAAGCCTTCACCATGGCGTGCACGACATTCAACGCTGGCTCGAACCCCTTCGACTTCGACCTCATCGTCAAAAATGGCATTGTCGTCACGGCCTCAGTATGTGCTAGTAATGTCCCGGCAGCATTGTCTCGCTGACTCGCAGGACGAAACGGCATGCGATATTGGAGTAAAGGATGGAGTGGTCACTTGCCTCGCTCGAGGCTTGGTCGGCGGACCGTCCTGTCGCGTGATTGACGCCGAGGGTGGCTACGTGACCGTAAGTACGAGGTGCCGGGGCGGATCGCTCATGCCCAGCCTGGAGGAGTCGACTCACACGTCCACATCGGCCAATCTGCATCCGGCGCTCGCTCCGCGGATGACTGGACGACGGGAACTCGCGGCGCCATCTCGGGCGGCACGACGACGGTCGTCGCTTTTGCCGTGCAGGCCAAGGGTAAGCAAGTCATGCCCGCTGTCGAGGCGTACTACGAGCTGGCGAAGGGCAAGACGTACTGCGATTACTCGTACCATGCTATCATCACCGACCCCACGGAGGAGGTCGTCCGGGATGAGATACCGGAAATGGTCAAGTTTGGCATCACGAGCATCAAGGTAAGCTCGAAAGTGGGAGACGCGGTGTGCTGACCCCAGATCTACATGACGTACCCGTTGATGAAGCTCGATGACCGGCAAATGCTCGACATCCTGGCGGCGGCCCGCCAGCAGGGAGTCACCACGATGGTTCACGCCGAGAATGCGGACATCATCGACTGGATGACGAAGCGTCTCGTCTCTCAGGGCCTTGTCGATCCGGAACACCACGGCACTGCCCGACCTCCCATCGTCGAGGACGAGGCGACGAACCGTGCCATCTGTCTGGCCGAGGTCGTCGACGCTCCGATGTTGCTCGTGCATGTCAGTACAAAGGAGAGCACACGGGCGATCCGACGGGCCCAGGGACGTGGCTTGCCATTGTACGGCGAGACCTGCCCTCATTTCGCACTCCTTACCGCGGAGAAGATGCGTGCTCCCGGCTTCGAAGGGTGAGTTTGGCAAGGCGGCAACGACTGATTCCCAGTGCCAAGTGCATCTGTGCCCCTCCCCTTCGGACAGATCCCATGGACCCAGCTGGGATCTGGGAGGGCCTCGCGAACGGGACCTACACCACTTGGTCATCTGACCACGCCCCGTACAACTATGACGATCCGCAGGGCAAACACCTCGGCCTTGCGGCCGCGAACAACCCCACTGGTAACAAGCGAGGAAATGCCTTCAAGGTGCCGAATGGCCTGCCCGGAGTCTGCACCCGGTCGCCGTTGCTGTGGAGCGAGGGTGTGATCAAGGGTCGCATCTCCCGGCAACGATTTGTTGAACTCAACTCGTCCAACGCAGCCAAGCTTTACGGTGAGTGGAGGCTCATGCGCGGCTGCTGACCACCAGGGATGTACCCCAAGAAGGGAACCATCCAGCCTGGGTCCGATGCCGATTTCGTTATCTGGCGGCCAGACTCGCAACGGAAACCTGTCACCATCACCCAGTCCATGATGCACCACGGCGCAGACTACACACCCTACGAGGGAATGGAGATCCAGGACTGGCCAAAGACTGTCATTCTGCGCGGCGAAGTCGCGTACGACGGAGACAGTAACAAGGTTCTGAACAAGATTGGGGATGGAGATTTCATCAAGCGGGGCTTGAGCTCTTTGCCGTGAGTGCTTGGATGGTTTGTCGCCGGCATATGCTGATTATCCAGCGGTCCTAGGGGCAAGTCGGACCAATGGCTTAACGATTTTAACCCCTACGCTGGATAGATTGCATGCCTTGGACGTATACATCAGCACATGTACATCTTGCATACTGCCCCCTGCTGCATCTATCGCCGTGTGTGTACGTGGCTCTCACACCAACAGGGGGGATAACAGTCATATGCTCGATCCGATTGTCCTCCTTCCTTCGTGCCCACATTGTCGACCCAGCCGGACCCGATCGCCCTTGATCACGGCCGCTGAGGTCCACGCCTGAGGGTTCTGCCGTACTCTCAAACCTCATGTCAATCCGCAAGTGACAGCGCCGCATTCACGGCCGCGAATACGAGGCATGCAAAGCACCAAGCGAGGTATCGATCCGCCGGCGCCTGTTTTACCATGCGCGAATCTGATTACACGTAAGACCGTCGCGTTGCGGCCCTCGACCAATACGATTCCAGCGCCTGTTCTGGTCCGATCACAGCGCTTGTTTTCGAAGCCACCTGAATCCATGCGTTCTCTTCCTCTCGTGATGCGGCACATCGCCTGCTTGCGGATCGGCCGATACCTTCAGGGCAATAAGTGCGTGCCGACGCCCCCGTTCAAGCTTGTATATACGCTTGCTCCCGCCTGATGGGGCTTATCCGATAAAATCCCAAAACCCACACTCACCCTCTTGGCAACAGGCGGCGCCCCTGGCCAGAGTCGCGGCCAGAGTCGAGCCTCTCCAGCTGGATGTCTGGGAGCCTTCTCAGGCACCTGGCAAGCTCGGCCGACTTCAGGATGAAAAGTTGACCGGCCAAAAGTCGCTAGCTGACCTGACGGGACGTATATAGATGGTCACGCCAGGTCTGGTCAGCCCTCACTGCGCACAAGCTCGACATGTCGGCCATCCCACCCTCGCAAGGAAACCCTGGAGGGTACGCTGAAGCCACTCACACCCTCACCAACGATCACTCGTCGACTCGTCCCGCTTCGCCCAACGAGGAGAAGAAGAGCCGCGATGACACGTCGCTGGACACTGGGTCGGACACCGTGAGGATCGACGAGGTCTCGCGCGGTGTGCGGGAGATGGAGATCCTCGTGGCGCGGATGACCATCACACGAAAGATCGTCATCTACGCCGGCCTGATCTTGCTGTCCTATGTCATGTCGATGAGTGCGTACTGGGTCGACGGCCGGTGCTGACTCTAGATCAATCGACTTCGACCGTCTACTTCAACGCGGCCGTCTCCAACCAGTTCGGCAAGCACTCGCTCCAGTCGACAATTAGCACCGTCCAGTCCGTCTTCCAAGCCATGGCCCAGCCGCCTATCGCCAAATGCGCCGACGGCTTTGGCCGGGTCCGCACGTACTTTGGCTGCGTGTTCTTCTACGCTCTCGGCTACATCGTCGTTGCCTCCTCGAATGGAGTGGTGACTTACGCGGTCGGTAACTCGATCTACATCATCGGCATCACGGGTCTGTTCTTCCTGCAGAACATCATCGTCGCCGACATTTCGTCGACCCGATACAGGTGTTAGAATCCCCTGCTTTGACGCTTTGACGATCCACATCTGACGTTCAGGGTGGTGGACGCAGTTCCCCAACATCTTGCAAGTCATCAACTACTTTGTGGCCGGCGACATCGCCTCTTCCTTGATTGGCCAGCGTCAGGAAAGAGTATACCTCTGGCGATGGGGTTTCGGTGCGCCCTCCGTGATCCGTAGCTCGCGTATAGCTGACATCAGGTATGTTCACGATCCTGGTGCCCGTCATCGCAGCACCCATCATTGCAACCATCTGGTGGGGCTCTCGACCGGACTCGTACGAACGTGCCCAGCTGCAGGTAGCAAAAGAGCGACGACTTCGTTCGCGTCCCAGGGCCGCTGCTCGAGCCGAGACGATCGACAAGCTCTGCGCGCGACGTGAGGGAGCTACCCTGTTTCAACAACGCTGGATCGACCTGCAGCTTAGCTACCACTCCTTCGATCTCGCCGGTAGCTCCCGTCGATCCTGGGTGGGTTTCAAGTCCATCTTCTGGCAGCTCGACTTCATTGGTCTGGTCCTGTTTGTCGTTGGCTTCGGCTTGTTCTTCGTGACCATCACCACCGCCAATTCCAGAACGGCTCGATGGTCGGATGCGCATTCGATCGCTCAGCTGGTGGTTGGTGCCGTTGCCATCGGCGCTTTCGTCGTCTGGGAGAGAGTCTGGGCGCCGCACCCGCTGTTGCCATTCGCGCTGCTGCGCCGAAAGACAATCGTCGGCTGTGTTCTGATCGCCTTGTTCTCGCCCATGTCCGGGAGAATCATCGGCCAATACCTGTACACCTTTCTAATCGTCGCTGCGGGTGTGAGTGTTGTTCCTGTTCGGCTCGGACGAGTCGCTGATTAGTGCAGAAATCAACCAAGACCGCAACAAACATCACGACCTGGCCGAGCGCCGCCGGTGTCTTCATCGGTATCGGTGCTTCCCTCCTCGCGGCGAAACTTCGCACTCTCAAATGGTTCTTGGTGGCCGGTTTCTGCCTCCAGATGCTCGCCACCGGACTCATGATCCGATACCGAACGTCGACCAACTCAAACGCTGAGCTGTATATCGTGCAGATCATCCGAGGAATGGCTAGCGCTTTCATCCCATACCCGTGCCAATCTCTCCTCCAGACTGCCGCGCCGCACGAGCAGCTCGCCGCCATCACTGCCGGCTGGCTCGTCGTGTACTACATCGCCGTGAGTCGCTCGTCTGGCGTGTCCTCGTGGATCCCGCTCATAAACAGGGTGGTATCGGATCTGCGATCGGAGGCGCCATCTGGACCAACGTCCTGCCGGGCGAGATCTCGAGGCGATTCGCCCCGTTTCAGAACGAGACTCTCGAAGCGCTCGCATACGGCAACCCGTTGGGCATGGCGACCCAGTACCCAATGGGCACGCCTGAGCGACTCGCCATCGGTGCGGCGCAGGACCACGCGCAACGAATCATGGTCATTTCCGGTCTTTCCGTCGTGGCGGTGGCGCTCCTGGTCTCGATATTCCTGCTCGACGACCTCAAGCTCACGGATGAACAGTCGCTTTCGGAGGAGGACCAGAAGGGCGAGAAGGACGGGCAGAAGGCGTTCACCTTCTACGGAGCCCGGAAGAAGAACCTCCACACCCAGGTCAACAACGAGATCGTCGCCTAGGCGAGCGCTGAGGCGCCGCTCGTGCGACCACACTTTCAGAACATGCATATATAATCTCTCACCGATCAGACTGTCCTCGTCTCTGAAGCAAAGGAGTGCCTGCGATTCTTGCGTCGACCCGTCCATCGGGATCCCGCCGAATCATGACGCCAGCCGCCGGCCGCCCCGCATCGCGTCCGATGATGTTTCCTGCGCCGGACAAGTATCGATGCATGCATGTTGGTCTGTCATGGGCCCTACGATCTTCTCCTTCGCGCCCTCGGCCCATGTCTTGATCATGTATCCGTCTCTCATTCTCTAGACTGATACAAACAACGACCCGGAAACGAGGGTCAATGGAGTCGGTCGGACCGGGCCCGGCGCGGCGCCTCCGTGTGTGCTTTAGGGCCGTCGTTCAACTGTTCATCGAGCCGACCCTTGCTTCTTCGCATTCCACCCATAAGGATCATCAGCATCATCGTGGGATTGACCAACAATCACAGCGCTGGTCACTGGATACCGCGATGTCTGCTCCCTCTGTGCTGCTCCTCGGCGCGACGGGCTACATCGGCGGCCAGATCCTCACAGCGCTACTGGCACTAGACACCCCGCCTTCGCTCATCACCTGCCTAGTGCGCGACCCTGCCAAGGCCGCCCTGCTCGAGACTATCGAGCACCCGCCGTCGACTGTGCTGGTGGCTCTGGTGGGATCCCTTGCCGACAAGAGTGATCACACCATCGTTACGACCGCCGCAGAACAGCACGAGGTCGTCATTAACGCGGCGACTGCAGACGAGATCACCTGGCTTGAGGCCGTGTTCGAGGGGATTAGAAGAAGGAAGGTTGCGACAGGCAAAGAGAGCATATTCATACACACCAGCGGGACTGGTATGTTCCATGATGACGCGCGAGGAGAGTACGCGACGGACAAGGTGAGCACTCCAACCGGGTGCGGTCTCGAGCGAGTGCTGATTGACAGATCTACACCGACTACGACCAGCCCAATTGCCCTTACCTATCAATTTCATCGTTGCCTCCAGATGTGCGACATCGACAGCTCAACATATACGTCATCGAGCAAGAGGAGAAGGAACACATCTGCAAGGTGTTCATTGTGGTTCCTAGCCATATCTGGGGTTACGGCCAAGGGGAGGTGTTTGACAAGGGCATCTCGCATCGCACGACGATTTCGTTTCCTTGGCTCGTGGGAGAGTCGCTGGACGTTGGACAGGCGATGGTCACGGGCAAGGGTACGTCAATTGCAGTGACCCAGGTTCCCAGACGCGGCAGAGAGAGATTGGCACGGCTGACAATCAGGCCTGAATCGATGGGACCATGTGCACATCACTGACACGGCCGACCTGTACACCCTCGTTTACACCAAAGCGCTGCAGGAAGACCTGTCTTCGGGATCGAACGGGTACCATCTGGGCTGCGCCGGCGACTACGACATCCTCGACATTTCCACGGCGATCGCTGAGGAAATGGTCCAGCTGGGTCTGGCGCAAACGCCTGAGCTCAGGCAGTTCTCCCCGGACGATCAGCGCTATCGAGTCATCTTCACCGGCACCAACGCCCGTGGTATTGCCGAGAGATCGTTCGCCTTGGGCTGGCGACCTAAATACGATGAGAAGAGCCATCTGCTCGACTACATCAAGGACGAGGTGCGAACGATGGCCCGAGAGCGAGCGGGGCGATAGCGCTGCTCGTGTACAAACAGACGACTCGAGGATGCATATCTGCCCGTATATCAACGGGCCGACGCCTTGCGGCTGATCTTACAGCATGATCATACGGCACACAGTGGCGCAGGTCAGAACTTGTCCGGGTTGTCGAAGATGATCCCCATCGAGTTCAACAAGGTCGACCAGTCATCGTTGACGTTCACAACGCCCGCGGACGGGTGATGACCCTGGCCGAGGTCTCCGAACACGTCTCCCATCGTCCCATCAGGTATCATGTCGCCCGCAGGGTCGAGCACCGCTTGCGGGGGGAAACCCAGGACAGAAGGGTTGAAGACTGTCGTTAGCGCATGAGATGGCGTCCGACACTACGGGCTCACGGTGCATGCTCTGCGCCTTGGACAGGCTGACTCGAGTGTCCATGCATCCGTCGACGGCGGCCTGGTACAGCTGCGAGACGATGTCCGTCACTCGGTATCGCAGGGATGTAGCCTCGTAGGTGTCGCCCTGCGCAGAGGTCCACGAGTCAAGGATCTCGGAACAGGATAGCAGTGTGTGGAGGGACGCTTCGTCGTGTGTGTCGAGGTAGTTGTAAAAGTGCAGTTGCGCGCAGTAGGCTGCATGTGTGAGCGCGACAAAACGATGACCGGTCACCAGAAGCCTCACCCAAGCAATACGCTACGACAAACCAGGTATCGATCATACACGCCCCGTGGGCAGCGAACCAGGCGATTGTGAGATGCGAATGTGCGATGAGCTTGCTCCATGTCGCGTCTGGGACCGTGTACGTGACGTGCGAGGGGACATTGACGCGGTAGCGGAACGGCCGAAGGAAGATGTATTTCACTGCGTCTCCCATGAGCGCGATGAGTGCAGCACCCGTATTGGACGGCGGGATCTGAGTGTGTGACCGTAGCGGATCAGGCAGCGTCTCCGACCAGTGCTCGAGCTCGACGGCGGTCTCGAGCAGCGCAGGATCTGAGACGGCTCCCAGCGGTCCTCGGGTGACGTCGTAGACGGAACGCACTGGGATGAGCATCGTGTCACCCATCACCCACTCACGGATCTTGCGCAGGAGCACAGTCAGAGAGAAGAGGGCCGCTACGAGCAGGTCCGCCTTGCCGATCTCCGTCGAGCCGTCCGGGCCGGGGACGAACGGCTCGCAGTCGACAGACGTAGCATCCACCATGAGCGGCTGGCCATACGACACAGCATACCTGCCGGTGAGACTCCCGCGGGTCACAGTCGTGCGGGACGTACCACGCGTCCACCACCATGCACATCGCCCACAGCCTAGATCGTATGCGTTGCTGAGCCGTCGAGACCCCAAAGTCATGTACCTTCCTGTGCAGTCCCAAATCCTGGCCCATCCTCACGGCGACACCCGATCTCAGCCACGCTATGCTGGCGCCCGCACTCTCGGTTCGCCCATGTAGCTCGCTGTTCATGCTGATGATGAGCAGGGCCGAGAGGTTGGTCTGGTTTGATGTCCAAATGTTGCCCCCCGGTACGGCTTCGAGGAGGTGGTGCAGCCGGCTTCGGAACGCGCAGCAGACAGTCCTGGGTACCGAACGCGAAAGCGACGCGACCGTGCACATGGCCATGATCTGGAAGACCGAGAGGGAGCGGATGTTCCGCGCTTCGTTGGGGTAGAGGACCGGGAAGAGAGGGGCGATGCGGCAGGCGTATAGGTCTAGCACTGCTCGTGAGTTGGACCGAACACGGGCTCGCAGACTCACACTTCTCGATGATCGGCCGCTCCAGTCGGTGATCTGGTAGCCGCCAGACTGGGCTCGTCGCGTTCAGAGACCAGATCACAGACGCCTCCTCCTGCACGGCGTCCCTGCGCCTCACACCAAAACGCATATCATGGTTGAACACCTGTCCGCTCTGCGCTCCATCTCTCGCGACCGGCGTGAGCAGCGATGCGAGGGATGTTGAGCCTGCATGTTCAGCTTACAGGGCTGGCGAAGAATGGCGAACCCACCAAGCAAACGCGGGTCAGGCCTGTAGAAGTGACTGCCTGATATCCTGTCCTCTAGTAGCTGTCGCAGGCCGCTGTGAAGGGGCAGTCCGACGAGCTGTGCCTTGTTCACTTGGCCCATGCCCGCCGAAATTGCGGCCGGAAGGGTAGTCGGGGGCGGAGAGAGACCTCCGGATCGCGACCGGGGTCGGAGGGGCCGGGCGTCATGGGCGGAAGGCATCGCAGCCCAAGCGGCATTGTCTCGGTCGTCCGTATCCGTCGGGCCATGGTGCGATAACAGCGAGTCGGTACTTCGCGAACGGGGCGAGGTGCTCGAGCGGGACTCCTCTGGGGACGCCTGCGAGTGAGTGCTCGAGTGTGCGGTTGACGAGAGCCGCGAAGACTCACTGGCCTTCCCCTGAGGTGGTCCACCTCACATACCACATCGCACGCCAAGCCGTACGTCTGGCATCGCTTGCAGGGGTCGCCGGGCCTGCTCGACCCGTCAAAGTCACAACGTATCTTCCGCGCCTTGCAGTACGCGCAAGCTTTCCGTGTCCGTAAGCGTTTCCGCGGCCGCTCGGGTTCGCTGTGGGTAGGAGGAGAGCGGTCCATAGGGCATGCCAAAGCCATACTCGAGCGCCCGAGTGCTGTTTGACGGGACGCTTGAGCGGTGCCGTTGTGGGCCGCCGATATCGGTTGCGCGTCCGACATTGGCGATGGCAGCATGACAAGGTAGAGCAGTGCTGAGACGTCTGCGCAACGGTAGAGCGGGGTTCAGGCTAGGATATCTGTCAATATGAGTCGCCGGCCCTTGGACCCGGTAACGCGGGACAGCTTATCTCGCTTGGCGGTAAACGCGGCTCGGCGGCGACAGCGTCGGGGTTAGATATGGTCCCAATCGCTCGGGCTACGATCGAGTTGCGGTACTTGCTTGAAAAGCTCTCTCGATCTTGACAGAGAGTGGCTGGGCGCTATTACGGACACGAGACCTCCCTGCGTGTTGCGACCCAGGTTTCCGTTAGACCAACGAGCATCTTTGCGTTGCTGGTCAGGAGCCACATAGCAGCGACCACCAGTTTGGTAGATACCCGATGCAGCTCCAGCTGTGATCAAGGCCTCGCAAAGGTAGCAATAAAATACTTCATCAATGCCTACGTGAACGATACTGAAATGCCCAACGGGACCTAAGCGCTGCCATGCGCGCCGATCATACTGCAATGTCCATCCGTCCCTTTCTGCCTTTGCGGTGCGTCCCTCACACCGTCGTTTTCACCCCGACAAAGCGGGCTTGATTCGGCCTAGTCCTGGATCTGCACCTTGATCGCGCCCTGCGACGGGTCCGCCGCGATGTGGAACGCCTTGACCGCCTCGGCGAGGGGGAAGCGGTGCGTCACGAGCGGCTTGAGGTTGATGAGCCCGCCGGCGACGAGTCGGATGGCTTTCGGGTACTGGTTGGCATATCGGTACTGGAATTGCAGGTCGATTTCGTTGGCGGAGCAGTATCCGAAGGGGTACTGCGCATGAGCATGGCGTGCCCTGGCACGTGAGTGGCATGTAAGGCGGACTCACCGACTGCTCGGTCGGGCCGACGCCGATGACGAAGACTTTACCGCCGAACGAGACGGACTGGGCGTCAGCGGTGACCCCGTACAGCTCATGTCGACTTCTGTACCCCGGCCTTCAGGATCCTCCACGCCAGCGCCCCGCGTGCCCCTCTCAACTAGCCTGTAAAGGTCTCCGGAAACTCACAAAGATAGCAGCTCGGATGGAGCTCTCGAAGCCTGTGCACTCCAGCGCCACGCGCGGCTGCAGCCCCAACTCCCCCTTGATCCTCTCCGAGTTTCGTTCAGGCGAGTCGGCCCGGTCGAGCAGGATCGTGTGGACGGTCGGGACGAGCGTCTTGGCGAACTCGAGTCGTGAGGCGACGAGGTCGGTGATGGCGATGGGGGTGCAGCCGGCCGCGTGAGCCGCGAGGAGGGTGACGAGACCGATAGGGCCGGCGCCGCTGCGAGTGAGTCAAAAGCTCCAGGCGGGGGCAAAGGAAGGAGTAGATCAGAAAGAGATCAAAACGTTGAGCAGGGACGGGACGGAGAGAGGTATAGGATACGCTGCTCACCAGATGACAATGGGGTCGCCGAGGCTGATGCCCGCCCGCTCGATACCCGCCAAAGCCACCGCCAGAGGCTCACACACCGATCCCTCCTCGAACGAGACATTGTCAGGCAGCTTGTGGAGCCATGCCGCCGGGTGGGCGTGGAACCGCGTCAACGTGCCGTGGTATGGCGGCGTGGAGAAGAACACGACTCGCGGGCCTGGGGCTCAGCCATCGCACCAGGCGACCAGTCACGCGGTGCAAACTCACAAGCGTTGTACCGCCCCGTCCGGCACGCATCGCAGTCAGCCTGCGAGCACGGCACGCCGGCCTCGATGGCCACTCTGTCGCCCACTTTTAGGTGCTCCACTCCCTCGCCCACCGAGATGACCTCGCCGGCGGACTCGTGCCCTGCGCCCGTCGTGTCCCGGACGATCATCGTCGGGCCGATGCAGCCGTGCTTCCAGAAATGGACGTCCGAGCTGCGGGTCAGAGCGGCACGGTTGAGCTCTGCTATGCGAAGCGGCTCACCCGCAGATGCCCGTCGCGCGGACGTGGACGACACACTCGCCCTTGCCCGCCTTGGGCATCGGCTTCTTGATCATGGTCACCTCGTGCTTCTCGTTGTACGCGCATGCGACGTTGAGCTTCTTGTCCGAGAGGTCGACCGCGTCGTCGGGCAAGATGGCAAACTCGGGATGCTTGAGGATGACAGTAGGGTCATAGTGCTCCTCGTACTGCGACTTGATCGGCGCGGGCTGGACGGTCGAGACTGCTGTGGCCATGATGGGTGTTTTGTGCGGACTGCAGACTGTTGGAGAACAAGGCAGACGAGATGAGATGGACGAGGTTGGCGCGGGAGAGGTGAAACTTCAGCTATATACTCGGCTACGAATCATCCCATCCATCCAACCCGAACCAGCCGCATATTGCTCGGTGCCGTTCGGCGCAGCTCTACCGCTCGGTACGCAGCGCTGATAGCCTATGGAAGCCATCAGCGCAGCGAGAAGGGCAGTACGGCTATCCGGATGTTTAACCTCGACTAGCAAAACAATCATCCGCCGGTTGCTGCCCGGAAATCGTCCGTGTCCGGCGGAAACCGGGGGACCTTGCACGGAGATTGGTCGTATCTCCGCTGCCACCGCCCTGTCCACGTGGTGGTGGCAGTGACGTATATTCGCCACCCAACATTGAAAGGAGAATGAGAACATAGACCCATACGACGCTTCATCGTTGCAACTCGTCCGCCATCCTCGACATGTCCAAGCCATCATACGCAGCGGTAGCAGCATCCCCAGCCAAAGACACCGGATCGCACGGGCAGGTTCAACAGCAGGGAGAAGCCCCACCACCTTGTGAGTCGGATACACGCGCCCCCGTCCCGTGCCCGATCTGACCGTGTCTAGACACCGGTCCTTCGTCGCAGCAACAGGCACCACCACCGCCCCAACAAAGTCATCAGCCCGGACAGCACATCGTCGGATATCATGGCCACTACCATCCTGGACATCTCGAGCATCAGCACAGCTACACGGGCCAGCAATGGACTCCTCCAGCAAGTCTCGAGGTTGCTAGGAGTCGGGCGCTGAGACGATTCTGGGTCGCGTTCATCTGGGCGTGGGTGATCTGGATCTTGATCGGGTGAGTCTGGGCACCTCTAATCTCGCTCCTGGAGCTGTCTGTATGAGTGAAAGACGTGCGACTTGAGGGCGAGTCTGTGGAGGAGATGGCCTGTGAAAGCGTGTGGGAGCGGGCGCCTGCCTACGAAAGCGACTTACCATGTTCCCGCAGGTCCACCCATCCCACGCAAAGTGTCACAATAGATCCAGACTTGGCTAACTTCGCAGTCTTATGATCGGCGGAGGAGTCAGCGATGTGAGGCACGAGCCGATGGGACGGCATGGACACTGGGGCAAGCATGGACGCTGGCACGACGACGGTTCAGTGGACTATCCCATCGCTGAGCGTCTCGACTAGCAGCGCGTTGCGAGCGACGCAAAGAGACGGATGAGACGTTGGTAGCCAGTGAGGCTGGTCGAGCCATCGTAGGCGGACTGGAGAGCACCGAGACGACATGCCTATTCCTCCCCGTTAACGCCCCTTTTACACGGATTCGTCTTCCTGTTGTACAGAACGACTTTGTTCCGCTATTCATGAATACATGTCGTATACCGATTACGTCTGCTTAATCGCTCAGCGGTGGACATGTCGGCAGCACGCGTGGGTTATCAAGATGCATTCGGTGGTACAAGTCACGGCTGACTGCTCGACGTCATAGTGGGATTCGGTTGACAATAATCAGGAAAGAATGGCAGCAGCAGGATGCTTTAGATCACGGGTCGTTCTCATCACATCATCCACCTCACCGCGCATCGACGTTGTCGCTGATGGTGTAAGCAAGAACGTCTTGGGATCGACCTCTCATCCGTACAAAGCGTGTTCGCACTGAACAACCCTCTGTTTGACCCCGACGAGACGAGCTTGCGCCTTCCGACCTCTAGTCAAACGGCAACACCCCGTCGAGCCGCCCGCGACCATGCCCGCCGCCTCGCTCATCGGCTCATCCGTGGGCATCCTCCAAAACACCCTCTTGCCCAACTTCATCTTCCACACGTCCATCTCCGCGCCCGCCTACGCCCTCGCCCGCTCGACCAACCAAGTCCAGATCAAAGATGTCATTTGGTCCTCCGCCCAAGCCGCCAACGCATGGTACGCCGCCATCGGATCGCGCCTCCTCCTCGGCGTGCCGCTGTCCACCGCCTTGTCCACAATCACCCGCCCCGGATGGCTCATCCTCGGTGGAGTGACTTTGTGGGCCGCGAGGCTGACGTACCGCGTCGTCAGCCGTGCGAGCCGCACCGGATGGGAAGATGACAAGCGCTACGAATGGGTCAAGAAGGAGCCGGGGGGATGGACCGAGGCGGCCGTGCTCTTCGCGATGGAAGGGTTGGTGCAGAGCCTGGTGGGACTGCCGTTCACCGCGCCGTTCAGGACCAGCTACCCAGTCGTCACTAGTCCGCAGGATTCGAAGGGGACGCTCGAGGCCCTTGCGATCGGACTGTACGGCGCGGGACTAGGCCTCGAACTGCTCGCCGACTGGCAGCTGCAGAGCTACAAGGACAAGGGCGGGGAAGGTGTGCTGGACACGGGCGTATGGAGCATCGTCAGGCACCCCAAGTGAGTTGGCATGGAACGGGAATGGCCTGGAGGCGCGCGGTCGATCAATGGGCATGGAGCAGACGTCACGGCGACGCTACTTCGTTCCCCGTCTGCAAGCCCCTTCCCCCGTCTTCCTCGACTTCCTCCTCGGCTATCCCCTCCGTGACACCCCGCTGACCCCCAGCTACCTCGGCGACATCCTCACGCACCTCTCCTTCCCCCTCCTCCTCTACGCCAACGACCTCTTCCACCCGGCGCTGCTCCTCGGCCCGCTGACCAACTACCTCTTCCTCCGCCACATCAGCGGCGACAAAGAGAACGAGCAGAACCAGGTGGACCGATACGCCGCGAGCGACCCGGCCAAGCTGGCCCAGTTCAACTCGTACAAAGACAAGAAGAACGCAGTATGGCCGAGGTTCCACGAGCTGACCAATGTGTGGACGTGGGCGGCCGTTGCGGCGGGAGTGGGCGCCGTCGGGGTCGTCAGGTTCTTGGACAGGTCGAGGGTGTTGTAAGGCGCACGGCACGGTATGTTGACGGACGGGTATCAGTGGAGTAACCGGTGGTGTATTGTAGGTAGATCAGTCATGGAGTCGATGTACCCCTTCTGTCATGATATGTATTTCTAGCTTGACGTGCTGGCTGTCGGTGTCGCAGGTTCTGAAGGTCTGAGCATCGAATGGAGGTTTGCGATCTCCCGGCTACTTCGAACGCGATCAGTCTGGCGAGACTGTTCTAACGCTGTTCTCACGGTGAGGAGTGAGTCAACCCACCTCGAGGCTTGTCCTGCCCATACATCCGCGAACGATACAATGAGTCTGCATAAGGCGGCATGCTTCTATGACCCGGCATGATGACGACACATCAATGCCCGTAGTGCACTATCCCGGTTCCATCTTTCCTCCCAAGTCCGCCTACCGAAATCTGCTCCGCCTACGCCTCGATCTTCTTCAGGTTCTGGTGCAGCTGCGGGTCGGAGCGGATGACGCGCTCGACAATCTTCTTGATGACGCCCTCCTGGTTTGCCTTGATGGCCTTCTCGATGGCCGCGAGCTGTTCTTTGGTGGAGGAGTCGATGGTCGATTGCGACGTATCCTTGTTGGACGAGTTCTGCGGTCAACGGGGGCTCGGGAGGAGGAGCTCGATCAGGTAGAAGGCGGGGACGCATATTGGGATTGACATGCTTAGGCAGGGCGGCGATCATGCTTATCGCGGTGAATAAACGTCACGGTGAAGCGTAACGACGGATGAGGGAAGGGGGAGTGCGTGGATCCACAGCAGCAAACACCGCCCGCACCTGCCTTGGCAGAACCAGGCTCGACAAACGATCTCATCCCCACCCGTGACTCTCACTCCACCCATCCTCGGGCCCATAGGAACACTCATGTCTCCGCTTCCGCATACACGTTATGCCGGAAACACGAGTCACGGCCCAGACGCGATACTCACTTCCGACTCGTACTTCTTGTACTCTGCCTCCTTCTTCGCCTTGTACGCCTCAATCTCCTTGGCAGCCTCGCTTCGGGCGTCCTTGATCTTCTGCACTCGATCTATGCGTCAGCGTCGAGCCGTCATACACCACATGATGCCAGCGTTCCGGACATCATCTCTCGCTCCCTTTGGCCCGGGAAGCCGGTCCCATAGCCTGACGCGTCGGTCCCAAGGGGATTCCAGTGCCCAGCCGGATCACTGAGGGAATGGGACCCTCCTTCTTGCTCTGTGCTCCGTAGAGACAGACGTGATATACGATGACGCCAACGCAACTCACACTGCCTGGCCTTCTGAACCACCTTGGCAGCCTCCTTCTCAGCCTCAAGCAGCGTCTGGATTCCTTGCGAGTTGGCAGCCTGGTGTGTGAGCGTCTTGGATTTCCCTGTATCTGCACAGCATGCCCACCATGGTGAGGGATTGTGAAGAGTGCGGGCAAAGCTGTGATGAGAACGGGATTGAGATGCTATGATGGCGATGACGGCTCCGGCGCCGGGGACAGCGAGGGGAGGGGGGTGATGGGACAGGGAGCGGGATCAAGTATGCCACGTGGCCAGATCCATCCTCGCGACGGCGATGTCCGCTTGCCTCAACCTGCGCCCATCACTGATCACTCATTTCGCCTGATGTATACCTCGTCTCCTCTTACACCTCACCTCGCCCCTCCTCACTGCGTCTAGCGTAACAGCGAGCAGGGTGGAAGGCCCCCTGACCCCCCAGGCTAATCTCTTCGCCATGTCGCTGTACGCCGACGACGACCTCGTTCCGCCCGACATCACTTCCTCGGGCCCATCTTCCCTCACGACAACTGCCCCACTTGATCCTCTCGCCGCTCTCGCCCACGCGGTGCAGCTCCCGGCCGAGTCCCAAGCGCAGTATGATGCCCTCCAAGTAGCCGGGATGCGATTCGAGGAGTACCCGGACAAGCTGCCCGAGCTATGTGCAAGCCTGTTACCGATGGTGGAGGACGGAGGGGAGAGCATGTTGCGGACGTGGGGGTTGGATATGGTTGCGCTTGCGGTGGGCAGGAGTGCGCTCAGGGGAGAGATCAAGGCCGAAGGTGAGTGCGGCCGTTTCATCCATGTCATGTTGAACGAGGACGTGTCAAGAGAAGACAACACGTCGGCTGCGTGGAATCACTAAGGGTGGCCGCTGTAACAAAGACTGCTTCTGACCTTGAGTCGCAGCATGGGACGCCCTCGCTGACAGACAGTCGCTCAAAAGTCGCTCGACGCGTTGAATCGCTTGTTACACTCGAACAGCGCGCAGACCATCAAGGCCGTCATCCCGATATTTTCCACAATCCACCCTATGCTGTTTCGCGTACTGTGCGTGACGCTTTTTTGTCTGCTGTCTCCGGGCCAGATCGCATCTTGCCCCCTGACTGACATTCAGTGCGACCTCACGACCACCTCAAGCGATATACGACGCCTTTATCGGCTCGAAACGGCGAATCCTGTCGTTCGTGCTCGACCCGAACGTCCGGCCCGTCAACAAGGGTATCAAGGCCGCAGCGTGGAAGTTTGTGCAAAAGGTGCTGATCTGCGGAACGAGGGTGACGTCGGCGGACCCAAGGGTAAGTCCTGCCGAGACCATGCGGCGTGAGCATGTTACTGACAACAGCTGCAACGGGGAGGAAGCGCGGGAGGCAGCGGCCATGACGTTCACATCGGTATGATCACCTCAGCTAGCCCGCTGAACGTCGGCGAGCTCGAGGCCGAGGTGAGGATGCTGCAGGAGCAGGTCGTCAAACAGATGTTTGCCTCGGCGTGAGTACTTGTCCCGGTCCTCGCAGTCCATCCGTCACGCATAAGCAGGTCTGACCCTTAGTGATCCTTCCGTTCTCCATCCCATCTTCAACACCTTCCCGTTGCTCTGCAAGTCGAGACCCAATCTCGCTACGTTGATTGTCCCCTCCATGGCGGCCTGGACACCCGCGGCGCTCGAGGCGGAGAGGTTGGCGGGAATGCACATCCGCAGCGTGGAGAAGACACTACGGATCGTCATGGCGCATTTACTCAAGTGGGTCGAGCGTGTTCTAGCCCATTCAAAGCAATGCTGATCGGTAGAACCTCAAGCATGGCGTCGTTCCATGCGCAGCTGAACGAAGCGCTCATCCGGCAAAAGCAGCGCATGGAGCAGGCGTTCCCGCTGGAACAAGAAGAACGACGACAACGGCGGCAGCGCGCCCAGACGAGCAGTGGCCCTCAAGCGGGAGCGCCAGGTCCGTCGGGGCTTAAGCATGGCCTCGAACCGGAATCGAGTGCCGATGCGGTCAAGCGAGCCAAGCTGGATGTGAATGGCGCGAGGGTGCCCAACAGCGGCGAGGTGGACATATCGAGCTTGGTGTTGGAGAGGATCGTGGACGGGGTGATGGGCGGTCTTGGGGCGATCAGCATGGAGAATTTGCTCAAGCGGCTCGAGGTGAGTTCAGCAGGATCGAGCGTATTGTCGGTGCGTGCGGCTGATGTTCAGAGCGCAAAGCAAGCTCTCATCGATGATACACCTGACGCTATCCCATTGCTTGCCGCTTCGTTTGGCGTTGTCCCAGGGCAGCCGAAGGCGGAGGAGGCGGTACTCAACCCGCTGGATATGGACTTGGACGACGACGAGGATGATCTGCTGGTACGTTAGAACCGCACATTGATGTGTCTTGCACCACTGTTGAGCTCACGCGCAGCTAGCCGAGCCATTGCCCGAGGAGATTGAGGACGAAGCCATCACTGTCACCGAGTTCCACCTCCCGCCCCCAGGCCCGCTGGACCAGAGCGAGAAGGACGAGCTGGTCTTGAGCGCGTTCGAGCGGATATGCTTGACGGGTGACGAACTGGCCGGACTGCCGGACGTGGACGTGAAGGACGGCGTGAGAATGGCGGTGCAGGCAAAAGAGGCTTGGATGTTGGTACTGGTCCGGTTGGCGACGCGGGGGCAGCAGGAAGGGAAGAGGAAGATCATTGCGGATTACGTGGTCTCGGACTTTGCGGCCAGGTGAGTGCGCCGAGGGCCATTTTGTTGCGAAAAACGGAGGCAGAAGGGGGAGCATGCGCTAACAGCAGATCCAAGCTCGCTTCGGTATGGCTCAACGAAGAGTGGTATTCGGATCTCCTGAACCACACGACAAATTACCCCACCCACCTATCCACCATCCTTTCCGCCTTCCTGCCCACCATAACGTCCGACCCGAAAGACAAGTCCCTGTCCACCTTCTTGACCTCTCTCCCCGAGATCACGCCGCAAGTCATCGAGCAACTTGTCAACCTGTGTCTGCAGCCCGACCGCGGCGTCACGGGTTTCATCGCGCTCCGCGAGCTGATGGAGTCACGGCCACCTACCCGCAGTATCGGCCTGACAAGGCTGCTCGAGCTTTGTACGCATCCGGACAGGAAGATTCGGTACCCGGCGATCAAGACGGTGAACCGCTGGGTGCCGGATGGGAAGATGGCAGAGGCAGTGGTCGCGTACGCGCGGGGTATGCTCCGCCGTCTGACTGCGAGCGACGGCACTGGTGCAGCGGAGAATGGCTCGTCGGAATTCAAAGAGGAGCAGATCGACGAGAAGGTACAAGTGGAGGGCGAGAATGCCGATATCAAACCGCAAACCGCCGTGGACGGCGCAAGCGAAGACGCATCGAACGCCCTCGCCCTCGCCACGACTACGGCTTCCGCCGACCCCGCCGAAGCTGTCACGACCCCGTACATCACGTCCCTAACGCCCGATACCGTCCCGCAGCATGTCGAGCTCGCGTTCGCTCTCTCGCGCAGACGGCAGGACCTCCTCGCGGAGATCTTCGCTTTGTACCCCCGCCTGCAGCCGCCCATCGCAGAAGCGATCGAGTCGCTCTTCACGCCGCTGGTGCAGAGCTTGGGGCCGACGCAGAGGTTGCTCGACGTCATCAGGAATTTCCCGCCGGGAGCCGACAAGCTCGCTCTGAAGGTTATTGGAGTGTTGAGCTCGGAGAGGGGCGGAGCGGTCGTGGGAGAGGTGGTCAAGGGGCTGTTGCGGACGAGAGAAGACCTGGATGTTGGTTTCGTCATTCCAATCATCGGTGAACTGGACAAGGTGAGTTGTTTGCGATCTCGGTCGTGCTGTATTGGACTCGGAAGGAACAAGAAATTGAGGCTGTACTTTTTCTGGCACATCTCGGAGACGTAGGGCGGGAGGAGGGGATTTCAACACCTCGACGACGTCGTGGACTCCAACAACGCAGATATATGTCGCTGACACTGCAGGCTGAGATCGAAAAGCAGATACCACGCATCGTCTCCCTGCTCGGCACTTCCGAGTCTTCCCGGGACCTCGTTCGAACGGCCTTCGCGGCGGCATTGCAGAAGCTCACGCCGGCGGATCTGTTAGTGTCGCTGCATGATGAGGCGGAGTCTGGCAGGAAAGCGACAATCGAAGGTGAGTGGCCATGGGAGCAAAGAATACGAGATGGGTCTTCACTTTCCCCGGCTTCCCGGCATCACTTTGACGCTCTACAAAGACGCCAGACTCTCCCTTACCTACCCCTTCACACTCTCTCGCACACGGCATCGTGCACATCGAGTCGCGTTAACAACAGCCATCGGCATCTGCTTCTCCATGACCACCGTCTTCCGCTCCGACGTCCTAGCGACCTCGCTCTCGCGCATCACGGATCTGCCCACCCTCCCGCTCGTCTTCCTGCGAACGACCATCCAAGCTGTATCGACGTACAAATCCCTCATCCCCTTCATCGCGAACAACATCTTGCCCAAGCTGGTGACGAAGAAGGTGTGGGAGCAGCCGCCGCTCTGGGATGGTTTCACCAGGCTGGTCAAAATGATTGCGCCGCATAGCTTTGGGTGCGTATTGCAGCTGCCGAGGGAGGAGATGAAGGATCTGGTCAAGCGTCAGCCGGCGTTGCGCACGGGATTGAGAGGTTTCCTGGAAGGGAAGGGGATGGGTCAAGCGGACTTGGATCAGGTGAGTTTGGCTCGCGATCTGGTTCTTGCATTGGGCAAGCGGAAGAAGGGGACGAGCAGGCGCTCATGACAGTTATTCGCACAGGAGTGATGCGCGCTGAGACACCGCCGGCCCGTACGAGGACGCGCAGGTCGCAGAGTTCAAGGCCGCATGTCGCGGTGTATCAAAAGGCTCACTTTAGCGGAGTTTGTGGGCAGGCTCCGTTGGAAGCCGGGATTTGTCAAAGAGGAGGGTTTGTAGAGATCGTCGTCGGTAGATGGCGACTGTAGCGGCCTAGCTCCATATGTCATCAGCACCGTGGCCGCAATGCACTGTGCAGAGTCTCGCTTCTGTGGCGAACTTATGTTTTGAGATGTTAGCTGATCAGTCCGAGAAGCAATGGCCGGCGTCGTCGAGCGAGTGTGGGCAAGAGCGGACAGAGGAGCGTTTAGAGGCTCGGGCCTTGATGAAGCGAGTACTAGCATGTCTCATTGTCCATACGACCAACTAGAACCACAAAGCCCAATCGGCTTCCTCGACCTTTCTTCGAGTTTCTGGACAGTATAAGAGCACGCCTCGACGCGGACTGATTCTTCCATTATAACAGTATGGTGTGGCGGCCCTAGTAGAGCGAGTCAAGAGCGCCGATGAGGAACTTGGTGGTCTTGTATGCAGCCTCGCCATCGTCCTGGGGGATCATATCTGCACGGGGTCAGCGTGACCGACAACGGCGACCCTCACGACACCTACGACCCGCATAGTAGAACTCGACGAGCGAGAGGGATCGCTCCGTGATGTAGTGGCCCCTGATCCCCTGCGAGGTGACCAAGTCCATCTTGACCCCCTTTTGGAAGCCCTGCTCGCCGTTCCAGGTCATATTCTGGATGACGAGCTCCGCGCCCTTGGTGAGCAGCAGCAGGTCGAGGTCGCCGCCGCCGACCACGACGCGCTCCGAGCGGGCAATCACACCCGGCATGATGCTCTCGTTGGGGTAAGGCTGGTTCAGGTCGTCGTATTGCTCGCCCTTGCACAACAGGAACGTCACCCCGGGCCGGACGTTGATGGCGGCCGCGAAGCCCGTCTGGTTGTTGAGAAAGTTGTCGACGCTGGGCGGGGTGATCCCTGAGGCGGGGAAGCCGAGGGGGTCGAGCAGGTACGGGCATTGGGTCGAGATGTCGTACGGGCTGCTGCAGTGCGCTCCGTTCCAGGCGTTCAGGACGTCGCCCCACGCATCGTACGTCTCGGCACCGGTCCAGTTCGCGGGGTACGGCAGGGGGCCTTTTGGTGGGTAGGCGAGGTGGTCGGCGTAGTACGTGTCGAGGCCGTATCGAGCCGCGTTGGCCTGCAGCTGAGCAAGCTGCGTGTCGTTGAGCCCGAGCAGGTCCTTGTTCTCCGCGGCGAATGGGTAGATGGCGAGCTGCTGCATGTAGTTGCTGGTGGTCAGGAGATGCACAGCTGTGAGGAATGGTCCGCCATCACGGCCCTGCGGCGGGGTGCCGGCACATACTGGTTTGCCCAGGATGGGTCGTTGATCTGGACGCCTTTGAGGTTGATGCCTTTGCAGACCAGGCCGGCGTCCGAATAGATCCTGTCCGCCATGTAGGGTATCATGGCGCCCGCGTAACTCTCACCCTGGAGCCAGAGCCTCTTGCCTCTGAGGTCGGGGAACGCCTGGAACAGGTTGATCAGGAAGCCGATGACATCTTCCGCCACGCCCGTCAACCCTTGCACGTGAAGGCCCGCCTGGCTGAGGCCAGTGTTGCCCGGACTGTCGATCCAGATGGCGTGCGCCGCTCGGTGGTTGCTCCACGGGTTGAGTCGGGGCTGGACGGCGGAGCCCTCCGGGTAGTACGGCAGCAGGAAGGGCCCATTCTCCTGGAATAGCCCTCCCATCGACGCTGGGGTCAGCCATGTCTCGCGCACAGTCGAATCTCGCTGTATAGAGGGATCAAATTTACAGCAGCCGGGACCTCCGTTGAACCAGATGACGATGTCGTTGTCGCTCCCCGCAGAAGTGTCCACGGGCGTGTACCAGAAGTAAAGGTGGCGCGAGTCATCGCCTACTGTGTGGTTGACGGGAAGATAGCCAGCATAGGATTGGGGGACGGCGAACGGAATGCCGGGGAGAGTGGTGTTGAGTTTGAACGACTCTGCAGTGGTCAGCTCTGCGTTCCGCCACGGCCAAATAGACTCACCGGCTCGGCTCTGTGCGGCTTCGGTCGAGCAGGCTGAGGGCTCGGCGACGGTCGGGCCGGGAGCCGCTCGCGCCACACCGGCGAGCACAGCGAGTGAGGAGAACCTCGCTAGGAAAGTGTCGGGGCGCATGGTGTAGGGAGTCAGTAAAACGAGCGTGGATGAGATGTGATGTGAAGGGGACAGGAGAGCTGAGACGTGTCGCTATCTGAGTGACAAATAGAGTAGCTGTAGAAGAGCCAAAACGAGCGGTGACTCGATGGGGGGGTGGGGGTGAGGGGGAAAATGGTGTTTGATCGAGCGTGCTCGGTGCATTTACATAGAAGACAACCCTTGGGTCTGAAGCGTTGTCGAAAGGAGTATCGCTCGACGTCGAAACATTCTTGGGCTATGGATAGACCTGACCGAGATCACCGCGTACCCGGATCGTTTCGCGCTTCAGACTTGCGCTCCTATCGGCGACGAAAGCTTTCGGCCCCGATTGACTGAGACCCTACCGCCTCTATTGCACGTCGCTGATTGCGTCCGTCAGACCTGTGCGATGGACGACCAACTCACTCGCCGAACACAGAGCGCCTTCCACGGTGGGGGTGAGCTAATCACGATGAGCGCCATGAGCTCATATTGGCCCTTAGGTGCCGGGGTGCTGATATCATACTGTACAGACCAGGACGGTCGGTCATGAAGAACTGTCCCTCCCCAATACGAGCGATCACCCGTTTCAGGCCATAGAGGACGAATAAGCCTGGACTTTATGATCTCAAAGGACCGCTCGGATGCAGTTCTTCTTGATGACGGCCTCACAAACGTCTGATCGTTTTACCGACGGCCTCGATCGTGTCCTCAAAGGCCCATCTTCGGGGTTGTGTACCTTGGGTTTTCTGCCCGTGAAACGCGATCGAGACCCGCGGAGACTAGTTGTGTTAGCGGGTGATCGAAGCTTACGCCAAGCGGACGGCCGACGTGGCTCTAGTCGTCGATGCCTACAGGCCGATAGGCGACCTCCAGCTCGGAAGCACATGTTTTTTTTTGTCGAATCACTGTCCATTGTCGCCGCTGTCCTGACTAGCTCGACATGCCAGCACCAAGCCCCTGTGATGGATTCCTCCAGCCTGGCCCCCCAGGCGGCACTGCGAGGAGCGGATGCGATTCTCTTCCGTAAATGTGTCCACAGCGCATGTCGATTATCGCGGAACACGCTTCCCGGGAAATACGGACGAGGCCGACAGCATCGCCCGGCCCGACCCGTCTGGGAACCTTCCTGGTCCTCGCTCTCTCGAGTCGGCCATGGCTTCGTCAGGGCTATCTAGATTGATCACTCCTGCACGCACTGCTTGAAACTGGTACACAGTCTTGTCGCCGCAGAGTCACAACCCACATAGCGTCAACATGGCCGACCCCTCGACGTCGCTGCCGCTCACGCCGGCGTCCATCAAAGCCGCTCATGATCGGATCAAGCACAACATCCATTTCACCCCGTTGCTGACGAACAAGACCATCTCGAAGATTGCCTCTACGCCGCGTACCGAAGATGGCGAGACGGAAGCGCCGGACGTGGAGCTCTGGTTTAAGTGCGAGAACATGCAGAGGATAGGGGCCTTCAAAGCTAGGGGAGGGTTCTATGCGGTCGAGCGGTTGATAGACGAGTATGGACTGGAAGAGGTGAAGCGGCGGGGGGTGGTGACGCACTCGAGCGGTGAGTACAATGCAGTCACAGAGCCCACATCAGACAGCGAGAGACCTCACCCGAGCCTGGATCCAGCGCTCATGTTTAGGCAACCACGCACAAGCACTCGCGCTCGCTGCGTTCACGCACGGCATCCCCGCTTATATTATTATGCCAAGCATCTCCACCCCTTCCAAGATCGCCGGGGTCCGCCTCTACACCCCCAACGTAATATTCTCGGGCTCGACGGCGCAGGAACGAGAAGCTGTGCTGGCGGAGGTGCAGGACAAGACCGGAGCGCTGTTCGTTCCGCCTTACAACCATCCCGACATCATGCTCGGGCAGGGCACGGCGTCGCTTGAGCACTCGTCGCAGTACGCCGAAGCGAAAGGAAAGGCGGGCGCGCAGCCCGATGTCGTCGTTGCGCCGTGCGGGGGAGGTGGTCTCCTGAGCGGCACGGCGACGTGGTTCAACGACAAACCGACATATGTCTTCGGCGCCGAGCCGTCGTTCCAGGGAGGCAACGACGCGCAGAGGGGACTCGCGGCGGACCCGCCGAAGCGCGTCGAGGTGGTCAAGACGCTGACGATTGCGGATGGCCTGAGGACTTATGTCGGACCCTACCCATGGAGCGTCCTCACCGGCGGGTCGGAGACGAAAGCCAAGTTCGTGCAGGGCGTGCACAGCGTCACCGAGGAGCAAATCAAGGATGCGATGCGGCTAGTGCTGGAACGGCTGAAGGTGTTCATCGAGCCGAGCGCGGCGGTTCCGCTAGCGGTCGTGCTGTACGACCCGGACTTCCGCAGGTGGGTCGTGCAGAAACAGAAGGAGGAGAAGGAGAAGAGCGGGGAGACGAGGAAGTGGGATGTGGGGATCATCTTCTCGGGCGGGAACACGACCATTGAGGCGATCTTGGGAATCTTTGGTGGAGAGAAGAAGGAACAGCACGAGGTGTTGAGGCAAGAAGGGAAGGTTGGGCTGGACGGGAGGAAGGAGGTGGAGAATGTGGCTGGGTAGGCGGGCTGGTAGGCGCATAGTGTCCCTGGCATGGATCGTCCGTGTCAAGCTCGGCATTCCATGGTGTACTGATGGCCATTGCGATGTCAGGGCAGCCCAGCATCAGTTTGACGGAACGTGATCGGCTGCGCTCGTGTGAGCAGCGACGAATGGCTCGCCGTAGGTCCTGGGCGTGGCAGACCCGCAAGCAGTAGGCGGGATACCGTGAGCGTGCGACCTGGTCTGCCTTATTCCGCAACAACCTCGATGACGATACATGCCATCCCAAGCAGACCCGTGAGCCCAACAACTTGCTAAACTGTGCAGAATCCAAACCCCCTCGAACGCTCTGAAGCGATCACCATAGAACACTGACGACAGAGGCGGGACGCGGGGGTCGGAGCTGGCAACTCCCCGCTCGCTCGCGCAATGCCGCTGCCTCGCCCTGCGCTGACAGCGTGCCCTCGCTCATCGCTCGTATCGGTAGTACGGCGACCTGTCGCCCATCGCCTCGAGCTCCTCGGGCGTGTACTTGGCTCTGATCTGGTCGTCCGACATCTGCTCGCGGCGCTTGTTGATCCGGCCGATCCAGACCCAGTACAGGGCGGGCGTGATGACGCAACCGGCGAAGACGACGGCGAGCGAGGTTCCGAAGCCCGTCTTGTACGTCGCTGCAGGTCAGCCGAGCTCTCTGCCACATCGTGTGGCACTCACGAGCTTCGGTCGCGAGGTAGATGTTCGACCCGAGGACACCACCGAACTGGGTGTAGATGACTCCGATGGAGAGCGCGGCGGCACGCTTGGTCTGCCCGGCGTTCTGGAGGGCGACAAACGACGTGAGAATCGGGTTGATGGCGTACAGGCCGCATGCGACGAGGACGCACGCGACGTCTGTGGCGTTAGTGGCAGTCCTACTCTTCGCTGACACCGCTCGGTCCTTTCGCGCTTCCAGCAAGACTCACACGTCAAGGGCACCAGGTGCTTCTTGTCCGCGGTGGTCATGCAGATGAGCATGCCCACGAAGCCCACAAAGCCGGGAATAATGATCGCCAGCGACCGCTGGCGGTACTTGTCGGTCAAAAGACCACACGCCGCGATAGCGAGCAACGCGATGAAGTATGGCGGCGCCGACATTGCTTGCGCGTGCGCAGCTGTGAACCCCATGTTCTTGATGATGGTCGGAAGCGTGAAACTGAAGGCGTACAGGGCGGTACAGTAGGAGAAGTTGGAGAAACCGAGGATGAGGTTGTGGGGGGACTGCTCGTTAGCGCCGGTCGTGGAGGCGGACCCGAAGGAAATGGGGCGGGGTGTATTCTTTCTTTCTCGGTGCAACTCGCCTTGACCGCGGACAGGAAGTCCTTCAACGAGAAGCCCATGAGCTGGTTACCACCGCGGTCGGCACCGTAGGCGAACTTGTTGCGGAGGATGATGAACCGTTGCTCGTCGGCGGTCAACCACCTGTGCTTCTTCTCGGGATCTCCTTGGATCCAGTAGAAGGCGAACGCTCCCAGGCAGACGGAGACGAATCCCTCGAGGACGTAGATCCAGCGCCAGCCGCGGTAGCCCCAGTGGCCGTCCAGCTGGCCAATGCCGTAAGCGAGGAGACCGGAAACGCCCCCCGAGCTGGGTGTCAGCTTGCGGCCCGAGCGAGCGTCAATCAAGCGGCTCACCTGGTGCCGGCCATGTAGAAGAAGGACGTTCGCGAGGCGAGTACCGACGGGTCGTACCACGTCGTCAATGAGTATGCACAGGCGGAATAGATGCCACCCTCGAAAAGGCCGAGGACGAGTCGAAGCGAGAACCAGGTGGCGACGTTGGACGAACATCCGGCACCGATGATCGACAAGCCGCAGCCCATACACAGAATGGGGAGGACCAGCTTGGTCGAGTAAATCTTGACGAAGGCGTTGGCAATGGGACTGCCGAGGGCGTACGTGATGACTGCAGTCAGCACGAAGCGGCCAGGTGCATGGCACAAGGTTCCGGAGCTTTGCCGATGGGTTCAGACCACCGGCCAACCCCCCACCGCTCCTCTCCATTCGACTCACAAAGCAACGAGAGCCCTATATTCCACTGAGTTCCCGTCATCTTGTTGTCTTGTTGCGCTCCGAACAGCTTGGCATTGCCGACGTTGGATCGGTCGATGTATGTCATGCAGTAGACGAAGAAGAGCGGCGGGATCACATGCCAATCACATTTGCGCTGCGCATTAGCGGGGCTTTGATCTGAAGGCTTATCTCGGCTACTTTGCTTGCTCTGACATCGAGTGCAATTTTGCCGCCAGATGGGATAAGGCGAGGAGACTGCAACTCACGTGAAGCCTGGTCAGTGCCTTGCCCGTGTATGTCTCTTCGAGCTTGAGGTATTCGAGGTACTCCGGCGAGTATTCCCCCTCGACGGCATCAGTGACAATGTCAAACTTCTGCTCCTTCGAGCCCAAGCGCTCGATGTCGGTCATGGCGCTATCGGTTCGGTGTATACTGCGGCTATCCGGTGTAGGGGCCGTCTATGGATAGACAGTTCCAGTTGGGCGTAAGCAGAGGAGCGATACCATGTCACTCAAAGGTTATATATTTCAGCGGGTCGGGCCAAGCGTCCGCGCCAGGCGCAAGCGTACGGCTATCGCCCGATCAAAGAGTCGCATGCACGTTCGGGGATCACAGATTGGCCGACTCGAGCGCATACGACCGATGCACCATTGGTCGAGGGGGACTCATGATCAAGCGTGCGGTGTGGAGCCCGGAGCAGGGAGAAGAGGAGATGAGAACACGCTTGGCCGCGGCTCAAGGCGCATTGTCCGGAGCTGTCGGCGGATAGAGCCGGATTCGACCGGCGTCTTATGCGCTTCCCCTACTGAGACAACGGGGCAAACAGAGAGGGCGATAAGAGGGCAGGTGATGGGTGGCGTTCTTTCTAGGGCTGCGCATGGGGAGATAATGTACTGTTGATGACGCGACGTGCGGCAGGATATAGGACCGGTCTTGGCTGCGATACGGTCAAGATCCCTGGCTGTCATGATGGGTATTGCCCAGGTCGCAATTAGATTGCTCGCACGCTCGGTCACCCCGACCGAACACATGTGATCCGGAGCGTGTTTGATTTGCACCTCGGCTGTGTGGTCTGCTGATTGCTCACGGGTACCACGAGTTGTCTTCCGGGATGGGTGGAGGGAGCACTGTGCCTCGCTGTTTGCCACTCCACTGCCAGTGGCGACTGGTACCAATGGCGGCCATCGCCGCTTGATCAAGGTCGACCACTTCTTCATTGACATCAGAAATCTGTTCTTCTCTTTCATCCTCGCCCCGTATTCATCTCACGAGTCACACCCTCAGTATCGGCTTGGCGGCTCATACCCTCTCTACCGACCCCTTGCCATGGTCCTGTCGTCATCGACATTGAACCTCAAATTCATGCAGCGAGCAGCTGCCCGCAACGCCCAAGCTCAAACCAATGGTACCACATCAACGCCGTCCACACCTCTACCGTCAGCAGCCCCCGTTGCATCCTTGTCGTCAACACCAACGCCGGCCACACGCGTAGCAGAAATCACTCCGAAAAGTACCTCGATACACGTCTCGTCCGCTGCGGAGGAAGCTGCCGGCGAGGAGGTGTGGTTCATGCCCAATCGACCTGCAAGGCCCGCACGGGCAGTCGAGCCGAGCAAGAAGTGGACGTTCGAGCCGAGCTACGTACCTTTCTTGGCGAAGGCCAGAGAAGGGTCGCAGGGCGGGGGAGGGCGGATGAAATTTGGTTTTGGCGAGGAGGAGAAGAAGGCGGAGGACGAGGAGGCCGAGGATAGCAAGGACAGGGAGATTGAGAGCGATGGGGGCGAGAATGGGGACGAGCCTTTGACGGTGAGTGCTTATGTGCTCTCTTTTTAGGCGGTCGCGACATGGTTTGTGCCTCGAGTCGGTGAGGGCGGGGGCGATTCGGCGCGACTGGCATTTCGTCAGGCGTCCAGCCTCCGAAGCATGTCTATATGCTCAACTCGGCCTCACGTCCTGAACCGACGTTTCAACAGGTCCCGTTCTCGCGCTGACTTTTCAGACGACGCGCAAAGTGCCTTTGTCGAAGTCGCAGAACCGTCAACCCGACAGGCAATTCCACCGGCCAAAAGGGTTCGACAAGGATGTCTCACGGGGAGACGCCCGGGCACCCGCCAAGACGGGACCCTCTTCAACTCTTGACCGCCTACGTGGTCTCGCGGGGAGCAAGAAGCGGAAACACGAGGAGGTGGTCACGAAGGAGGAGGCGTCAACAAGCGCAGCGGGTTCCGTGTCGGCGAGCAAATCTGCCGAGTCTGTCGTGGCTGGAAGTGTCAACGCGAGCACTGGACTCGGGCGAGAACAGGAGACAAGAACGGCAGTCGAGGGAAAGAGCGAAGATGCGACGGGCAAGCCGAAGAAGAAGAAGAAGAAGTCGGGGAAGAAGCACAACAAGGACCGGGATTAAGGGCCCGACAGCTGTGACTGTAGGGTAGCCTACGCCAGCAGCATTAGATTGGACATTGATGATACGAACGAGCTGTGGTGCTCGACGACGATGCTTGTTCACGATGTGCGATGTAGAATCACGTTGTATGTTGTACGCCATGCATGGGTATGTGGGATCATGAGTCATCGGGGAGCCCTGGTTAGTCACTGTGGATCGTGGACGATTGGTCGAATTCGACACCGGCGTTTGAACATTGGATCTCCTGTTGCACCTTCATCTCGTCGATCCAGCATGGCGAACAACAACACCAACCTGTTGATCAAGGTCCTCTCGGCCTTGTTCAGCGCTTTCTGTGGAGGAAAGTCGAGTCACGACGATGGGCAGCAGCAACAACAAGGATACCCAGGTCAACAACAACAATATCAACAACAGCAGCCCTACTCGAATCAACAACAGGCTTATCCCGGTCAATACCCACCGCAGCAGCAGCAGTATCAGCCCCCGAACCAACAATCGTGGTCGCAGGTAGCTGGGGGATCGTCGCCCCAGCATTATCAGAACAATCACAATAACCAGCATCGGCCACCGCATCACCAAAACAATTATCAACAGAACAATCAACACCATCAACAGCAGCAGCAGCAGCATCAGAACGGGGGGTATCAGTCCAAGCCATACGGCGGTCTACCTTCGGGTGGTATCCTGGGCCCACATGCACCCCAACATCAGGTAAGGCAGCTTGGGCTCGGACTGTAGTAAACACGCGCGTGGGCTCATTCGCAGAACCAGGATCAAGTCAACGCTGCGAACGACAAGTATCAGAACTTGCGGAATCAAGCTAGACAGGCTGGAGACGAGGCACACAGGTGAGTCACGCGCCGATCGGGCTCGTCAGGCAGGGGTCCACGTAGGGGGCTGCGGCGTCGGTGAAGTTGCGTGCTTGGGAGCAGGGGCGGGGACTCGATGGAGGCGATCCCCTGGAAATTCGAGCTGATCTCGTAGGTGCTTTGCCGCTTCGCAAGAGGCATACCAGTGAGCACCTTGGAAACGACATGTTCATGGAACTCATATGCAGACGAGGCGATGGAGGAAAAGCTCACGACTTGTCCCAGGAAGGCAAAAATCATCAACGGAGACAGGATCAATTGGACGATGAGGCTTCGGAGTGGATCTTCATCGGTGAGTGGTGCACGGCTGCTTGTGCACGCCTTCTCTTCTTGTCCTGGATCCTGTGTGCAAGTGAGGCCGTCCCGGCTGACCTGCAGAGAACAACCGAGACTCTCCTCCCGGCACGATCGACCTGCACGGCCTCTATGTGAAGGAGGCAATCGAGCGGACCGAGGCAGCCATCGCGCAGGCGCAACGTGAGAGACGGGACGAGCTCAGAGTCATCGTGGGCAAGGGGATCCACTCGCAGGGACACGTCGCGAAGATCAAGCCGGCGGTACAGAACCTGATGCAGAAGTGAGTTGTTCGCGCTCTGGCCGGCATGGTCACAAAGCGCGTCAGTGCTATGTGTGGGACGTGTACCGTGCCTGGGTCATCGGGGATGGGATCAGCTGACAGCAGGTACAACCTCTCGGCGCACATCGACCCGAGCAACACGGGCGTGCTCATTGTCGATCTCGACGGTCGAGAGAACAACGGCAGGACAAGAGACGCGGGAGGCTTGGTCGATGAGATGGAAAGGGGTCAGGGAGGCGATTGTGTCATCATGTAAGGAGGGCTTAGCTATGGCGTCAAGCGAGGGCGGGTGGGTCGACTGGCTTCAGTGCTGTGGCCAGGAGCAATCTTGGGCATCTTGAATGGCAGGCCGTCACGCTTCATTATACTGTGTAGACTCCCTGGACGCGTGCCGGCAGAAACTTCGGCATCGAGCTCTCCTGCATGCACCGGGCCACTCTCAATGCCCACTGTCGAATTGCCGTTCGAATGCTACTGGAATCGATGCCGAGAGCCTGAATGGGTAGCAGTCGGCTGGCGGGTAATTGTCATTAGATATCCGATGGATCCGGGGGGCGATATCCACGAACTGGCTCTTGTCTGTTCACTCTGATTTACACGAGATCCGTGGCATCTACATCGGTCAAGCGGTAGCCTGTTCCTTGCAATTGTCCCAGATCTCCAGTGGCAGCCAATGCGCAGTTGCCAAGGATCACCCATCCGAACAAAGCAGCCAAACCGGTAACATAGACCCGATGGACCACGCCGAGATTTCGAACCGCAGCGAAGACGGTCAAGATGGCTACGGGACGGGTATCACGCGGGTCTCCAAAGCTTGTGAGTGGGACTTGTAGGCGAGGCAGCTGATCATCAGGCGACCCGTGCCGAACACGCAAAACAAGATGCGACATTGCGACGCAATCGGTGTGCTCAGAATGCCTGAAGAGAGATCAGGCTGCGAGCTGTACCACTCGCGAGAAGGCTCGGCCCAACAGGTCTGTCACTTGATTCTCGATCAAACTGAGCTCAACTTTCCAGGCCTTTGCCTCAACAGAAAGGTGCAGGGAAACCGAGAGCAGGGGAGAAGCGGCCACGGTCACCTTCGGAAGGACACCACAGCGCGTCGCCTTCCGGCAGTCATAGAAATGGCTCCGTCGATTATGCGCCGGCTGGGCCTAGTCGGCACGTCTCATTCCCTTCCTTGCCTTCTGTGACGGTGCCGGAGCATTCGAGACCGGCGCAGAGCTCGAGCCAGCCGCTACGTCCTGCGTCAGGACCTCTGACCGTAGAGAGTATATTGGAAGAAGAGGCGCTGGAACGATTTGGTGAGTCGCACGTCAGCCCATCACTCATGCCGTCAAGCTGAAGCCTAGGACTCAAGCTCAACGTCGCGCTGTCTCCCGAGAACATCTTCGAGTCGGTGCAAATCACCCGACACAGTCTGCAGGAGATCGGACTGACGCCGGGCGACTCAAATGCCGTCAAGCAAGCTCATCATTGGATCAACACCCATTTTCGAGCGATCCACCACAATACCCCTTTCCTCAGCCTCCCGGACGTCCTCGAAACGGCAACCAGGGTGTTCAGCGCTCCAGCTCAATTTCCAGACCGGGCCGCGGGGCACGACGAGCTCGCTCTGATGTACGCGATTCTCGCCCTCGGCAGTCTCCGCGAACAGACGTACGATTCGCAGGCGAAGCGATACAGGAACTTTAGGGCTTCCGGCGGGATGGACGACTTCGCCAGCCCCAGCTCGAACACGTCGCTACCATCCTATCGGAGTAGATCGACTGCGCAGTGCCTTTTCCGGCTGGCTTCGGACGAGCTCGAGGCGATCGACCAGCCCAGCGAGATCGCCGTACAGGCCCTGTTCGTCCTCCATACCTTCATCAGCAATACATCGATGGGACGGCGGTCGAGGGATTACGTCGCACGAGCGATCATGATGGCACACGAGCTTGGCCTGAATCAACGGATACCGCTTGATCTGAGCCCTTTCCAGAGGGCCAAGCACGACAAGCACGCTACGCGCCGGCGCGCCATGCTCTACCTTTACGTCTACTTCTCCGATGTGTGCGTGACGGCGTCAAACGAGGTGTCCGAGAGACGCTAATGTGACAGGTATCTGTCCGCTCTCGACTGTCATCCGCCCTTGATTAAGACTCAGGATTACGATCCCAAGGTCTTCGATGTCGTATACCAATCATCCAGCTCGGGTGTGGATACACCGTCCGGCACTCCGCTCAACGGCTTGAAAGCTTTCGTCGACCTCGTCACGACCATCGGCAGTATCCTGGAAAGGCTGCACGTCAGCACGCAGTCGTCCGAGAGCCGTATCGGTCTCGTCTTGCAGCTCGAGAGTGAGATTGACAGTCTGCGAGATCGACTGGGGGCGCAGACCTTTGACGCCGATCTGGGCGAAAGCGGGTCCATCGATATGGTCAAGCGGGCTTCCATCGCAGGCGCTATACTGCGGCAAATCCACTACAACTGGTAAGTCGCCAGCGGACACTCTCACGCGCAACTCCCACTCACCGCTAGGTCCCGCATCGCGTTGCGTGCGCCTTTCCTACGTGATCCACTACTACGTCACTCTTCCCTATCCATATGCGCTCGGTCAGCCTTATCTGTCCTGTCATTCCATCGCCATGTAAGTTGTCTAAACATGGCACAAGCTGACGGGTACAGGTCGTCTCGGCAGCTTTGCTCAACCTCCCATGGATGCAGCTACGGCGCGTTACCACGTCAATCTACCTCGTCTTCATCGCTCATTGGCGGGGTGAGATCCCCCGCAGCGAGTGTGAGACGGCGGTGAACTGTACACTGGAAGTTTTGTGCGTCATCGGGACGCGGTGGCAGTCGGCCGCGAAAGTCGGGCAGGTGGTCGTGCAGCTGGCCGATAAGACAGGTGAGTCTGGACTCGCCCCTGGTGATAACAGGAGCTGATCAGTCAGGTTTGTCCTACAAGAAGCCGACAACGGATGACTCTTCCCTGGCCCAATCCAGTACGCATCTTCCCCCATCTCTGCCGTGGGCCGCAGTCAGTGACAATCAGGCAACGATCTGGCGCAATTGGCCGAGGTGGCTACGTCAACGACAGCTCCAGAAGCCAGTATACCCTTCTTCGATTGGACATCGGGCAACGCGTCACAGCCTGATTTCGTCGATCCACTCAATCAGCTTTTGGACATGAGCGCGATTCAACAGTTCAACGCGGAGCTCGCCAGTATGGGCATCAGTCCTGATATGATGGGATGGCAACACGCTCTACACCAGCCGCCATGGTGAAGGGGGACGAGCCAATGTCGTAGTCACACAAGCCGCTAGGAGATCATCATCACACCATGCACTTGTCGAGCTAAGGACTATGTAGCTAGTCTCTCCACCGGCTTGTCCGACCGTCGAACCGATGCGCCTTATAGACAATGGCCCCGCAGCGGCAATATATGCTTGTAAGGAACGGACGTGTGTATCCCGTCTTTACCGGCCCTCTCCGGCCATCTCTACCCGGTGTTGTTGCGGTTCATCGTTTCTTCCTTCGTCTTGCAACTTTGATACATCCGCCTTCAGGCGAGAGCGCGCGACCCGGTTCTTGAGAGAGAACAGCCATCGGAATTGTCCCCATGGGCGTGGTCAGTGATCGCTCGTCCTCCTCGCAGGCAGGACCGAGCAGCCAGAAATTCGTTCTGGGTAAGCCCGATACGACCCCGTGCCCGAGCTGACCGCTAGAACAGCCAGTCAGGCGACGACGCGTGCCAGACAGCTTGCGGCAACGTATAGAGATTAGTTGCGACAGGTGCAAGACGCGGAAAAGGCGATGCATCCGGCAATCAGAGGAGGACCGATGTGCGGCATGTGAGGAAGCCGGTGCGCAATGCCGCTCGACACTCCCTCGGAAACGTCGCCTTGGCGCCGTAACACAACCGTCCATGCGGTACGCTACCCTCGACGCCATTGTCCGCAAGATGTTCCCCGATGCGGACATCGATTCTGCTGCGGGTTTGTCGGCGCTAGTGGACAAGCTTGGAGTCGATGTGTCCAGGCCCGACGGTTCCGAATCACGGCCAGGCGACGATGAGCCGTCGACCTCGCAGTCGAATCGGGACGAAGCATATATCGACCCGCAGGATATGCCAGAGGGGTGGTTGGTGCCGGCGCCGAGAGGAGGGCATCACTACGTCGGGCCCGCATCGCTCATCTACTTTGCTCGATGCGCTCGACAGCTCGTCGCCAAGTCGAATACGCTCAAAAACCCGACATTCGACGAGGTCGGTCTGCGGCGGTATCGACAGGCCGCCGAGTTCACAACGTACAAGATATCACACACGATCGAAGCGGGGCTGCAGGGGCATCCGGCCACGTTCGCTGCAGGAACGGAACAATCACCCTCGGCCGCGTCTGCTTTGGACCCTTCGACGGATGGACGATCACGCCCGTCTCCAGGTGGTGCCGGTGACGCATTCCGACATGTCCAGCTCCCCGACCACGGCACCGTCCAAGCCTTGATCGGCGCGTTCTTTGAACGCATACATCCGACCTTCCCCATTATACACATTGGCGCCCTGCAGGACGTCCACCGGTCCGCCTCGAACCGCCGGATCGACCCGGCCCTGGAGCCCGGCAAAATGTGCACACTGTACATGGTCTTCACGCTAGGCGCTCAGGCGCTGGAGGGGCGGCTGGAGCAGGCTCAAGCCATTCAGAGGGAGTACCTGTCGATCGTGATACGGGAAGGACTCGGTCGACTGGTTCTATCGTCCACGCTCGGCAATGTGCAGGCGCTCCTCCTCCTCGCCTTGTACCAGCACAACGCAGGCGAGCGGAACACGGCCTACATCCTCGTTGGACAGGCGCTCCGTGCGGCCGTGGCGTCGGGTCTGCACAAAGATGGGGAGAACGGGGACCACGCACGCCGCGAATTCGACCCATTCGAGCGCAACACCAGACGTACCGTGTGGTGGTGCGTTCACATCTTGGAGCAGACCATCTCCCTCGCTCTCGGACGACCGTCCTTCTCCGACGTCATCCACGTCAATACCAGCTTCCCAGACACGCCGTTCGAGGAGGGTATGGGGCTCCCGCAACATTATCTCGAAAGCTACGTCTCTCTGTCGAACTTTATGGTCAAGGTCAAGCGCGCTGTGGGGTTGGTATCGGTACATTACGAGGACCTCGATCGTCTGGTGGAGTATTACCCCCTCGTCATTTCCTTGCACAGGGACTTGATCGTATGGAAGAAGGGTCTGCCGGCAAGTCTGTCCCTCGGCCAGGTGTTCGCCTCGCCCACTCATCGTCGACTGATCATGCTACTCTTGGTCTGGGCAGACTACCTCGAGAGCGTATTGTGCCGTCCTTACCTGCTCGGGCGCGTCAACCAAGACCTCGAGGGCAACAGTCGACCGCCAGAGGTCGACGAGATCGCCGAGTTATCGGTCTCTGCAGCGCATGCGACGGTCACCAAACTGCTCATCCTCGCCGATCACGGCCTGTTGGAGACGTCCGTCTGGCTCGACCTGTATGCTGCCCAGCACGCCATCATGATCACTTCACTTCACTTCCTCGGTCAGCCCGAAGCCGAAGAGTGGGATACCATGCGCGAGCCGATCGTCCGCCTTCTCAGCGTCACCCAGTCTATGCGCACGGCGCCGACCTTCCGAATCACCATGAACGTCGCTCTGCAGCTCAGCTGTATCGCGGGATTGAGCGCAGACTTCCCGGTCGTACTCGACGGACCTACAGCAGGGACGCCGGACAAGGCTACGCAGGATACCATGCTGTACACGCCTCAGCAAATCTTCGATCCGACCGTGCAGCTATTCGGACCCATGCCGCCGAGTGCGCAGCAATCGTCCGAGCCGGCGATATATGGCGATCTGTACAACCTCGGCTACGACGCGGAATCGAATAACCCTTGGGACTTCTTCAACGTCGGCGACTTCGCCAACGACTTCTTTCCCGTCAACCCGGAGGATGCGCCTCAGGTCCAGCCTGGTGACTCCGTGCCGTAGTTCACGATGTGCGCGTGGGCTTCATTCTGCATGCATGCATTGTTCCGTGATGGTGTCAGGCCCTGCACGTGATGGCCGGCCGCACATGTAGGGGTCAATGATTTGCTTGTCCACTATCCTCGCAATGCACCATCGGGGGTTTTGTGGCGCTCTTCGTGGATAAACGCCGCGGTCGCCAGGCGTAGACCCTAACGAGGACTGCTGTCTGTTCAATTGGGTACCGACGTAAGTGAAGGTCAACGCCCTGCAAAGGAACATAAGGCTTTCCATGCATGTGAACTACGGGCTTCGAGATGTATCGCTGCATCCTCGGCATGGGAATCCGAGGAAATGTACCCGGCGGAAGAGTGGCAGCGCATATCCGCTTCATTGTCACTCCGCTATATCCATGGTATCGAGGATCCGCCCGACCTGCCGCCTTGTCTGAATCGTGAGGCGGATGCCGGTGAACGCGTTATCCGGAGCCAGTAGCGTATCAACCGGATCTGGGGTCGCTCGCAAGCAGCCGCCGGTGTGCGTTGACGATCATATGTGGACTTTCGAAGATATATAAGACGATGAGAATGGTCGGCGAACGATAATCACCGACCCCCACATTCGAGCTCCCTCCCAAGCCCTTACACACACACCACCCGACCACAGAATCCAAACACCCCTTACACGATGGCACCTATCGCAACCGACAGCACCAGCGGCCACGCCAACGAGCGTTATGGCTTCGACATTGCCGGCTTCTCCCCTGCCGCCGTCACGCCGTTCACGCCTGAAGGCGCCGTCGACTTCGAGGCCATCGACCGGATCGGCAAGTTCTTCCTCCAGTTCCCGAACATCAAGTCTATCCTGGTGCTCGGCCACGCCGGCGAGGGGACATTCCTGCTGCCCGAGGAAAAGACCGCCTTGATTCGCGCCTACGTCCAGGCGACCGAAGGCCGGATTCCCATCGTTTCCGGCATCACGTCCGAAGGCAACTACGTCGCTGGCCTCGAGGCCAAGGCAGCCAAGGAGGCCGGTGCCTCCGCCGCTCTGATCTACCCGTCCCACGGCTGGCTGCGGTTCGGCTACCAGAAGGGCGCCCCACAACGGCGATACGAGGAGATCTGGCAAGCGAGCGGTCTGCCACAGATCTGCTTCCAGTACCCGCAAGCGACCAAGGCTTCGCTCGACCTCCAGACCCAGCTCGACATCTTGTCCAAGCCGTACGTCTTTGCGCTCAAGAACGGTGTTCGGGACATGGCGCGGTGGGACGTCGAAGTCCCCATCATCCGAAAGCGAAACCCCGGCAAGCCGATCCTCACCTGCCACGACGAGTACCTCATCCACACGTCCTGGAATTGCGACGGCTTCCTCGTTGGATACGGCCAGATTGTCCCCGAGGCGATGGAGGAGCTCATGGAGGCGTGCCGGGCGAAGGATGTCGACAGGGCGTATGCTGTTCACGACCGGCTCATGCCGCTCACCAAGGTCGTCTACCACCGACCGTCGCACATGGAGGGCACCATTGCGCTGAAACACGGCCTCATCTCCCGGGGTGTCCTGCAGCACGCAACTGTCCGTGGCACTCTGCTGCCTCTCCCAGAAGGCGCGCACGACGAGATTGATGCGGCGATGAAGCTGGCGGGCGTCTAAGAAGCTATAGAGGGACTGATTCGCGCGGCTTTGTACAGTATGCATCATGTCGAACTTGACCTCAAAGGCCTGCAATCTTGCGAAACCTTTGTCCAGCTTCCGCACTGCTCTTTTACAGTCAGTGTCCCAGCAAATGGTGGCACACGTTGGGTCAACACGAATGTGTGGTGGTCATCACGTATACGGCTCCCCAACTCCATATCAACCAGCCTGGGTAGGTCCACTCAGGGCTATCTGCATACGACCTGCCTGTTCCTGTTCTTGTAAAATGTTTACCTTCTCCGGCAAGCTCGCTGCATCGTTGGAGGGTTGACCAATCGGAAGTGTGCTGCTTGAGGTGCGACGTAGCCGACAACAGGAGTACATGGAGGGTACTGCCGTGTGTACGTGCATACATGCTTGCATGCAAATGTCGAGTGATGTCTACAAGTCGTGCTTCCATCCGAGCACACGCTGCGCTTTGGATGTGTCGAAGAATGAACGCCTAGGGTTGTCCGCCCACCAGCTCCTGTCAATCTGCTTGACTCTGCCTGACCAGTGTTTCTCCAGCACCTCCAATGCGGGTATCTCCACGCCGTCAGACAGACTGGCGGGGTAAAATATCTGGTCTGCAGCGATGTGGAAAGCCTCGGCACCTGACCACCCCTCCGATGTGAGCGCGAGGACACAGGCTCGCAGGACAGCGTCGACAGATGACCACGACCACAAGCCGGTATGTTTGACGCTGGCGGTGGTGTCGTTGATGGAGGATCGGGTGAAGTGCATCCGTATCGAGGCGACTCGTGTGCCAGGGTAATATCGACAGATGGCCGCTGCTTGCTCCTCACAAGCCAGCTTCGATAGGCTGTACGGGTCTTCCTGAGCCTGTCAGCCGCGTTGCGGAATCAATGGCTCGAGCAGCTCACCGGACGCATTGGATGTGTCTCGTTCACGGGCACGAAATCCAGCCCCCAGTGCTCCGGCATGGTCCAGCTCAGTCCCAGTGCATTGCAGGAGCTGGCCTGGACCATCCGCCTGATCCCTTTCGATGCCGCTGTCTGTAGAACGTTGTACGTCGCCGTCACGTTGATGTTGTGGACCAGCCGAGGATCCAGTCCCACCGGACTGCGGATGCCGCCGATGTGCATGAGGCCGTCGAGTGTGGCTGCTGCCGAATGCGCAAAGAGCTCGTCGACGAAGCTGATCTTCGTCAGATCACCGGTGATCTGCGTGACGCCGTCGCTATAAGGCTGTATCTGCTCGATCACTACCGGCGGCAGCGGGTTGATATCAGTCGCGACTACCGTGTGGCCCTCCTTGAGCAGAGCGACCATGACATGTGAGCCGATGAGGCCGGCGGCACCGGTGACGAGGACGTGCATGACTAGGGGACTGTGTCGAGAGGCGCGAGATGAGAGCGAGTCGCGTCGGTCACAAGAATGTTGTATGGTCGGTGCCCACTTTCCGGCATGGCCTCTCACTTTTGATATTGAAGGTCAAACGCTTTGATGGATGCAACTGCTGCAGCTGCTGCAGTCCACTGTCAGGCCTCCAACCGGAACTCCAGGTGCGGCAGGTTCCAACGTAATACCGGTCTGAGCCCCGTACCGGTTCAGAGGACGAGGAAGGCAGCCCCGGCGGATGCGGATGGCAATTGTCCGACTGTCGGGCGGAAGGATGACCGACAACTAGCCGCTTGCGGGGCAAAGATCACCTGTCTCCGGAGCCCTCTGGTGCAAGCAATTAACGCACACCGGACATACACCATCAAGCCTGGAGATACTCCATGATGGTCGACCACATCCTGACCGCTTGATAGAGGGGGCCGTCGACGTATAAAGCCAGTTCCGGCTGGAGCCCATGCTTCCCCTCATCCTCCACCACGGCTCTCCACGACTCAGCGCTCGGAGTTCTTCAGCCAAACCATCACTCGCATAAATCTCCTTGATCATCTTTCCGACATGAGCGCACAGACCCCCGCCGTCCACCCGGGTGCGATCGACGAGAAGCACGATGCTACCACCGTCGAGGATATCGAGCAGGATGCTAGCAAGGGCGGGAACACTCAACAGACCGTAGTGGTGACTGAGGAAGACGTGAGTCGAGCTGGATCCTTTAGTACACGAAGCTGACACCGCTTCAGAACAAGCGGATCCGACGCAAGACCGACAGAAACCTTCTCACGATCCTGGTATGGGTGTACTTCCTCCAAATCTACGACAAAACCGTCTTCGGATACGGAAACACCTATGGTCTCTCGGCCGACCTGGGTCTCATCAAGAAGGACTATTCGCTCGCTTCGTCGATGACTTCGATCGCGACACTCTGCTGGCAGCCGTTCTCCGCCTACATCATCGTACGATACAACCCTCGATACCTCATGACTATCTTCGTCTTCTGTTGGGGCACCTCCGCCGCTTGCATGGCCGCTTCGAACGGGCGAGCATCTCTGCTAGCCACTCGATTCCTGCTCGGTCTCTTCGAAGCCGCCAACATTCCCCTGTTCTCTATGCTCACCGCCACGTGGTACCGACGAGCAGAGCAGCCACTTCGAGTCTGCGCCTGGTTCATCACCAACTCGGCTGCCACTATCGTCGCCGCTCTCGTCTCATACGGCTTCGGTCACATCGAAAGCGAGAGCTGGAGGCCGTGGCAGTCTATCTACCTCTCAGCGGGAATCATCACTGTTCTCACCGCCCCCATCGTCTGGTGGAGGCTCGATGCCGATTTGTCGACCGCTCGATTCTGGTCGGACGACTACGAGCGAGACCAAGCCGTCGAGCGACTGCGCGCGAACCAGACCGGTCTCGGATCCCGCGAGTTCAAGTGGGTTCAGGTCCGAGAGATGTTCCTCGACCCCAAGTCTTGGCTCTTCGCCTCTCTCATCTGCATCCCCAACATCGCCGCCCACGTCGCCAACACGTTCGGACCTACGCTCATCAAGGCCCTTGGCTTTGACACCAAGACCGCGACTCTGCTCAACATCCCCTTTGGCGCCCTCCAAGCCATTGGCATTCTTGCCGGCTCGTGGGCTGCTGCTCGGTTCAAGATCAAGAGTGCGATGCTGTTGATTCTCTGTGGTCTCACCATGGCCGGTGGTATCATGATGTATGTGGCTGAATCGTAAGTTGTCTTTTGTTTTACAGCTTTGAGATATCTTGAGCTGATCGAATAGCGGCACCGAGCGCAAGCAGACTCTTGCCTTGGTTGGCTACTATTTCCTCGCCTTTTCGTTCGGCTGCTCGCCCGTCGTATACTCGTGGGCCATCGCAAACGTCGGAGGTCAGACCAAGAAGTCGACCATGCTCTCGTTCATGAACTGCGCGACCGCCACCGGTCAGCTCACCGGCCCATTGCTCATGGACGCCAAGGACGCCCCGCGATATCTCCCCGGAATTCGATCGCTCATGATCTCGCAGGCGGTCCTTGTCTGCTGCGTATGCGCCCAAGTCGTCAACCTATACTTCTTCAACAAGCGAAAGCAGGCGCAGCGGGTCGCAATGGGCAAGTCGGCGAAAATTACCGACACTTCGATGGACCGGAGGTTCGTACAGGTGCCGGCCGCTGGTACCGCCGTGGACGGCCTTGTTATCGACACCGACCGTACCGACTGGAAAAACGAGGACTTCGTCTACGTCTACTAGCGTGGGCATGAATATCGCAAGGGGGGGCACGATGGGCGATCCGTATGACGGGAGCATGGGAAACTAAGAGGCATCTCTGTGACTTCAGGACGGCTAGATTGCTTCACTTTCAGGAGACGTGGCAGTCACTGAAAGGCTACAGCTGGTGTGCGAAGCGGACGACTCTCTGTACTATCAATATGAATATATATGCGGCGATAGTGCGTCCAGCACCGTGTTCAGCGATGATCATATCTAAGAGCGATGCAGTCCTTTTACACCGTGCGCAGCAGTGTAAGTAAAGCTAAGATTTGCCATGTACATTATCGTCTCATGCCCATCGCCCCACAAAAAAAGTCAGAAAGGCATAACGCTCTATGAAGGTAAAGTTACCAGTAACATGAATGACCATCCCCAGCCTATGCACCATGCCCTTGTGCCCAAAGGCGAGGCGCTCCGATGACTCCTCGAGAAGAGGTGACCCGCCTACTCGGCCTCTTTCTTCGGTTGAACTGCAAGTTCCTCCACGATCGGATCCGCCGGAGCGGTGCCGTACGGGTCGTCGAATGCCCCTCGCTTGTCCTCGCCCCAGATCCACCACAGCACGTATCCACCACAGGCAATGCAGACGACAAGGAAGACCAGATTGATGATGCCCACTTTCCATAGGTCGAGCTTGATCGAATTGATGCCAAAGGCAATGGCGGCTGACCCTGACTCGGCGGAACGCAACGTCGCGATGATACGAGAGATCCGAGACCCGTCCGCTGAACGAGGGAAGCAGTATCCGGCCACTAATGGTGAGCGATTCCGCCAGCTGAACAGACGGGGGTGCGCTCACTGTAGTAGTAATATCCGTAGGCCGTCGCCTGGCAAGCGGTCCCGATCGCGACGGGGACCCAATACTTGGCGAAGCCGGGAGTCGCCCAGTCGTACAGGGGTGAGGGCTTCTGCTTGTCCATCCAGAAGTTGATGGCGAGTAGCCAGATTGTTGTAGCGAAGAAGACGAGCTGGATGAACCCCCAAGTAATCAACAGCTTCCATCGCACCGAGACCTTCTTGTTGTCCAGGAAGACGCCCATGACCTGGAACCAAATGACCGACAAGACGGGCTTGACCAGTGACGACATGCCCCGTACTCGGACGGAGAAGTGTCGAGCGAGGTAGGTCGATAAGTAGGATGGTACGAAGAGGGACTGTGACCAGAGGAAGGCGCAAGCGAAGACCCGGGGGTCACGGATCTCGAGAATAGTGAGCCACGTCTCACGCCAGAAGCCCTTGCTAGGTAGAGTGGGGACGGGTCGTCCGTCTTTGCGCTGAACCTGCTTGGGGTTGGAGAGCAGCAGACAGGCGAGAGGCGCAATGCAGTTGAGAGCGACGAATACGGTGAAGGTCTTTGGGCGCAGTCCCCCTCGGACATTGATATCCTGTGCGTCAGGACTGAGAAACAAGAGAAATCTGATTCAAGATTAGGGGAACGAGATCGTAATATCTGGTAAGGGTCGGATGTGAGACGTCTTGCCGGCACCAGACGACAGATTTAGCCGCTTGCTCCGGGGCGCAGTGCGTGCGAGTGTAGGAGGAAGGGCAGAACGAGGAAGGGGTAGTAGGGG
>JAHXHD010001315.1:0-10782 GCA_019857685.1 Papiliotrema terrestris | reverse complement strand
CCCCCGGGCCCACCCTTCTAGGGACTGAAGTTCGAAAGTGATCTGTCCGATTACCTACTCCTGCCAAGCCTTTACAGATAGCACAAGTCAGGACGGAAGTTGACCGGTATGACGCCGCAGACGGAACGGTAGCGGCGGCCATTCATCCAAGATGTGGACCGCGGCTCGCCGCCGCGTTCGCAGGTTGTTGTCTGTCCACGGATCGCCAAGCAAAGACACGTATGATCACCGGACAGATTGCACTTGCGCCGGGCGGCGGTTTAAGGCACTGACTTTAACCTTTCCCACGCTCACCCCGCTGCCTGTCGCATCCCGTTTCACCTGTTTGCCATAGATTGGGTGCCTCGTCACGGGACCACGACATTGACACACGCATGTTCAACTGGAGGCGCCGGTTGTCCAACGATGCGACTGCTCGGGTGCCTCTAAACAGCGAATTCTTCGTGTATATCGACTCCCGGGGCTTGGGCCTGAGTCAGGCGCGATCAACGCCTCCAAAGCTTGAAACATGCGATAAATGCATGGGCGCGAGCAAGTACCGTCAATGTCATCATCGGATCTCCGTGTCAAACACTACGCGCACTACAAGGGCGAACGCCATTTCTTGTCTATTTCGCTTCCACCTCGCCAAAGAAGTCGTACTGCCAAGACAGGGGGAATTTTACTCGTCAATACACGTATGTTCCGCAGCACAGCTTTGAGAAGCAATCTCCAACGAGCTCGCGGATATAAGCCTCGAACCTCGTCCCATTCTCCCTCCTGCAGGATCGGAACGATCTCTTTTGATTCAAGACCCAGCTACTCCACGAATGACCACACAGTCCCCGCCGGCCACCGCCCCGCCAGCTCGATACTCACCGGGGTGAGCACCGAAGCATCAGTCACGACCCGTATACTGACATCACAGCAATACCGGAGCCACACCCGAAGACGTCACCGCGGATGTCTCGCGTGCTGTACTCGCCCCCCTAGACGGGGGACACACCGTCGAGCGGTTCGGCCAGTCGATCGGGATAGAAGACAGCGAGCATGTCGTCCAGCCCTTCTTCCAGTACTCCAGGTGTAGGTGAATCCTAAGCAGCCTCCTGCTGACCCGTAGGCGTAGGTCGAAGGAAGGCCCTCCTGGTACGCCATCGTGTCCAAAACGTATCCATTGCTGATGCAACGCAGGTCGGCATCAACTACATCGGGACCGACCACCCCCTGAAAGGCTGTATCAATGACGTGAAGAACATGCACAAGTTCATCTGTGGTACGTGTCCTTAAGTATGCGGGTACTATTCTGAATGCCAGACCGCTTCGGCTATGCTACAGAGAACATCGTCGTCCTGACCGATGACACGGACAGCGCCGCGCTGTTCCCGACCAAGGCGAATATCGTCAAGTACATGCGCTGGCTCGTCGAGGACGCCGGCTACGATGACGCACTCTACTTCCACTAGTGAGGACATTCTCCATAGGCCTGTCTGATCATCAGCTCTGGGCACGGCATACAAGTGCAGGACAGGGCGCTGGACGAAAGCGACCAAGCCGATGAAGGTGAGTGACCCGTGTGTGACGGATCGCGCTGGCTCACGCATCAGCCATCTGCCCGTTCGACTTTGAGGCCGCTGGCATGTTGCGTGACGATGAGAGTGAGTAACTTGTCCTTATAGGCGGCTAGGACTGACACATATCCAGTGTACGTGAACCCTGTTGAGCTCGACCCCCAGACTCACGAACAGCCACGAGCTCCTCGTCAAACCCCTCCCGGCCGGTGCTCGCCTCACCGCTATCTTCGACTCGTGTCACTCTGGCTCCATCATGGACATCCCCTATGTCGTAAGTGGTGAAACACTGGGCCTAGCGGACTGACGCTGTCCAGTACAACCCGGAAAAGCCACCCAAGGAGCCGTTATTGTCCCCCGATGGCGACAAAAGCTGGCTCAGCCAAGGCATCAAGCACAACGCAAAGCTCATCCACCAGATCGTAGAACAACTCACGGCGGCGACCAAGCGGGCGCCACCAGGTCCGACGCTCCCTGCGATCCTCCGTGCGGCCAACGTCCCCGCGGACGCGGAACTTGATTGGGAAAAGATGCTGCTCAAGCACAGATTGATCTTGGTCGAGGCGCTCGAGGAGCACGCCTTGGCGTCGGTTAGAGCTGTGCAGGCTGGGGTAGACGCTAGTGTTCAGGCGCCAGGTGTCGCAAACGACACATCACGAAGCACACTCAGTCAATTCATAAAGCACAATCCAAAGCTCGTTCAAGCCGGTCGAGCTGCTGCCACGCAGGCGGTCCTGCAGTACCTCGGCGTTCGAGGCATCGAAGGTGTCGAGGACGAGGAAAACCTCGCTCAGCAGGACGACGGCGACACTGATCGCAGACTGCACTGGGGACGCTTCCGACCTCCTCGAATTCCAGGACCGGTGGTCGTCCTTGGCGAGACAATCGCCACGAGCTTCGGCGCACCCCCGGGAGCGGTCACCGCCGGAGCCGCGGCCATCAACGCCATCCGCGGCATGGACGATATCGGCGCAAGCACACCTCAGATCCCCCAAGGTCCTGCCTCTGATGGTGAGGACACCGACCGCAGCTGGTTGTCCCAAGCGGTCCGCCACAACCGCAAGACGATCAACCGCATCGGCCAAGTGATCGCCGATGCCATTGTCGATACCATCGCAGGAGCCGTCGCCAAGGACAAATCCATAGAGATCATGGCAGCCACGGGATCGTCCCCGGCCGATGTCATCTGCTGGTCCGGGTGCCTGGATAACCAGAAGGTGCGCACTGGCGAAGTTATGTCGCCCTGACTGTCCAGTCGACTGACACCTTCCTCAATGGCCAGGCAGTTGGCGCCATGTCTTATGTGAGCCTATCCGCCCGCATGGATCCCCCGTACTGAGTCTCCAGGCGTTTATCACCGCCATGAACCAAAACCCGACGCAAAGCTACACGGAGCTCCTTAAGGCAATCCGGGCCATTCTCAAGGACAGATACAAGCAGATTGTTCAGCTCTCATCGAGTCACCGTGAGTGCAGCAGGCTACGAGGGGTTTGCGAGGCTGATTGCCCAGCCATCAATACCGATCTCCAGTTCATCGCTTAGTAGCTCGTGGTCGACAGGAAGAGGCAGTGTCTATTCTGTGCGAAGGGTCTGATCGGGTTATTCAGAGGGTACAGTCTCAGTCTTAAGCAATCTCAACGAAATCGCAGCCAGATGACCGATATGCAGTGTACAAGGTATAAGGGGTACATACCTTGTGTGTCTGGTCTACGGTGGAGTTGGAGCCTTATAGCTCAAAGCTGTGAACCCTTGCCTGCATCATCGTCATTCAGCAGTCAGAGTACCTACGCCGCTGCAGAGACAGCCTGGCGGACATTCAGCTCATCAGTCGAGTCCCCAAGCGTCGCTGGGGAGTGACACCCCCGTGGTTGAAGTGGGCGTCCCCTGGGCTGGACCGGCTGACGGCACCCGCTGATAGAAGCGCTCTCTGGCGGCCAGGACATGGTCTCCCCCGAGATCTAGCTTGCCCGATTCAATCAACACGATCGATCTTGCGTCGGTCAGTGTCAAAGCCTTGGGTACCAGCGTGCTCTCCCGGCCATGCACGGTCAGCACGTGATGCATGCACCCGACAAGCGGCAACTGGTAGCTCTCGTCGCCCCCTACCAGTGTATATCACTGCGGTCAGTCCATGGCTCGGCGGTGCACTGAAAGACCCCTAGGACACGCGGAGAGCTTGTGAGTAGTTTACTAGATACGCTTGGGGAAGTAGAGGGGTGGGATGGGCACCTCGCAGCTGTCCGCTGGCGTACAGTCGTACAGTCAATGGGATGTCTGAGCCTTCTCTCCTCGTACAACGTCGACCTCAATTTCGCCTGTTCTCCTACCTTCGCGGCCACGCTACCTCTCTGCATGCCCTCTCGCACTGCTCAGCGCATACGTCTGACCACACGCATTGACGGGCGTATCGCATACGTGTATGGATTCGGCGAGCCGCGGAGTCGATGTACGCCTGGGAGCCTCTGTTCGTGCTGGATCATTGGGACGCTCTAGCAGGTCGACGGAGTTGGTATCTGTGAGCGCAAGGCCGATTCGTCACGTGCAGCTCGGGCAACGTTCTTCGAGAGGGGCAATGGTACCTGGAAAGGGGTGCAGTGCAGAGCCGGGACCAAGGTCAAGTCCGATTTGTCGGCTTCATCCACCTCGAGCGGTCATATGGAGTGGTATTCCGATCCAGGTGTGGAGCTGGAGGTGGAGGTTTATGATCCGGTGGAGGTTCGGCAAGAAGAACAAATACAACACTCTTTGACGCTTCGTTTTTGTTAGGACGCTTTTGTTCGGTGTTGTCTACCCTTCAGGCTCCTTTCACGACCACAGCGGACTCCTTAAGGTTCTCCACGTAACTCGGCAATGACAGTACAGAGGTACAACACCCCAAGCTTGTGGACAACTGAGATCCACCGGGTAGGGACGGTCTCTACTCCAGCGCCATTTACGCCACGTGATCCGAGAAGCTCCACTTGACTAGCCTCCACCTCCACTTCGGCCTCATCTCTGCTTTGGGGGACTCACGTGCGAAATCATAGCCAATTCAGGTCAGGCTTTTGCGTCATCAACTGTATATCAGCAGGGTGCACGGTAAAGAAATCCACGACGCCCCTGTACCATATCTGTGAAGGTCGGAATACTTCATCCCAAATCATGCCGCAGAACTTCGTTGGCTGGTTTGGCCATGAATCTAACGGCAGCGCTGGGCAACGTCAAATGGGAAGAGTACGTCCCCGAAGACGTTTCAGGAAGACAATATCGAAAAGTGAGCTCGCTTTGGCACGGCGGTATAACCGCCTTAACCCCTAAGTCTTCTCAAGCACCTCGCATAAAAAAAGTATCGGACAACTTTGGAAAAGCTTGTACATATAAATAGCCATCAATCAAGCTGCTGCAGCCTCGTGATTGAGTCGGCTCGCGTATTGACGTTTCTCTTCGAACATCCTTTCGGCTTTTCGTACGCCGAAACCGTCCTCAAAGATTGACCCAGTTTCATCAATAGACAGCCCCTTCGTTTCGGGATAGCAGAAAAAGATGAAGATGCCGCCCACGGCGATAAACCCAGCGTACATCGCTTACGTGCCATGTGCGCCCAAGGTTTTGAGTTGGGTAAGGTAGGCGACCGAAACGACCAAGTTGGCGAGCCAGCACGAGGTTGTGGCGTTGGCAGAGCCGGCCGCTCGGATCTCGAGGGCCAGGAATTCGGACTGGTACCAAACCAGGAACGAATAGGAGAAGCCGAAGCAGCACGAGAAGACGAGGATGGCGGCGAGAACCGAACCGACAAGAGCTTTGGGGTACACGTAGTCGGCGAGGAGCTCTCCGTTGGTGGGCTTCGACAGGACTGCCCATAAGCTCATTATCACATTGGCGGGACTTCGGCAAGGACCAGTGACTCACAGTAAAAAGAGATCATGGCCCAGACGAGACCAACGAACATCCCAGGGATCATGATCATGAAGAACTTGCGTCGACCGACTCGGTCCACCAGGTTGATACCGAAGAACACGCAGAGTGCGTTCCAGCCGGACGGAATGAGACCAGCGGCAGCAGAATTTTTGAGGCCGAGGAGGCCGAAGATGGTCCCAGAATAATATAGCAACGTGTTGAAGCTGATCCCATCAGCTTACGTCTGTACGGAACTGAATTTGGTATGATAGGAAGATGTGATACCATCACGGCTCAGTGCAGTCGAACCCAGGTGCGCAGGCGGGGGGGGAGAAAATAAAGGCAGACTCACCCGGTCAGTTGACCGAACGCTTGCACACCAGATACGGCGATGATGGCGCGTCGGTATGGCAAGTGAGTCCAGTATTTGCGGACTCGTTGTGCGAAGGTGTATTCGTTTTGCAGCTTTGTGGTCATCTCAATATAGTGTTGGGTGACCATCATCTTCAGGTCGATGATTTCCTCCGAGGCGTCCTTGTAGATGACTCGGTAGACGTCCTTGGCTTTCTCGACTTCTCCGCGGAGTAGCAAGACACGAGGTGATTCGGGAAGCCAATGAAGCAAGCCTGCCTGAACGACGGACGGAACGACACCGAGAGCGACTGAAAGTCAGGCACTTCACATGCAGCTCCGGACCTCGGGGTCTCACACAGGACACGCCATCCAACGTGATATGGGACCGCCGCTTGGAAGACCGCTACAAGAGCGCTAGCGATGACTTGGCCGAAGGGAATGAAGAAGGCGCTGCGTGTTAGCTAAGGCTGGAAAGCCAGCAGGCCACAAACCAGGTTCCGACACATCGGCCTTGTACAGCAGTAGGAGCGAGCTCGGAGATGTAAACCGCCGAGTTGAAGGCATGGTACTGGCCGTCAGTCTTACACGCCACCTCCAGTCACGCACCCAAAGAGACCAGTGCCGGCAAGTCACGAGGCGGTGCATCTGATGAAGGGCGACGACAGATTGAATGATTGCCTGCGGTAAGGCGCTGTTCACGGCTGCGAAAGTTGTACCCACGCTACTGCGTTCAACAACGGCCAGATATGATAGTCCAAGCTCGGTGCGAGCCGCATCGAGTTCTCGTGCATGCAGCGCTCGCGCAAAGTAAGGCCGGTGGAGAAACAGCACCGTTTCGGAAATGTTGATGGCCAGGGTGAACTGCTGGAAACTCAGACGTAAATCCCGATTTGTCGGGACCGGGCTCTCCTCGACCGCCCTTTGCGGGTCAGGATACAAAGAAGATAGCGAAGTCATGGGTGCTCGGCACCGAAGGCGGAAGGGGACTGCGCGCTCAAACTCTGAGCTGGGATCAGCTTTGACATTCGTCGCATATGACGCACAGCTGCTCTTGGAGTTCCAGTATATGGGAATAGGGCGGGCCTTCGACTTGGGTCGCCGCTGAGAGTATCCTCGTCCGTCAGCTCTTCCCACTACCACATACTCACGAGCATGATATCCTGCTGAGTTCGAATTTGAGCGTGTAGAAGCCCTTCTCCTTCGGTCCGAGCTCCTCATCAGTTAGCTCGGCAGGATATGCGGTATCGTATGAACCAGGCCAGAGGGAAGACCTTAGGGTAAGCAAAGCCTTAAAGCGACGGCTTGCCTCTCACGGTCGTGAAAAGCAATTTGCCTGGAAAATATCCGCGGCCTGGCACTCCCAAAACACTCGTCTGATGTTAACGATGCTCTACTGCTGTTCACGAGCACATACCTCCTCTGCTCAACGACATCAGGCTCAAGTTCCCACTTGACCCCGTCTCGGTGAATACCCATCTACACGCGGCTCAGCATCAAATCCGCTCGGATGGCCCAGACCGAACGAACCGCAATGATGAGCCGCATAGCAATTCCCCACAAAGGCCAAGTCGCATCGCCGTTACGTCCTTGCTCGGTCTCCCTGAGATCAGCCAGACTTGAACCGCCGGCGGCTGGCCCGGGACTCGCAGTTGATAGTGAGCGAGTATATGCTGCAGATTAATGGGACCATCTTGGCTCGGTGCTCACCAAAGCCTGTATGCCTGAGATCACAGCCCACGTGACTCATGTCTCGTGAAATGCCTTGCGCCTGCAGAGCCCGGTAGAGACGGATGTATGTTACATTCAAAGTTCCTAGAATCATTCTCCGGCGGAGCACAGCGGCAAGACATACCCCAAGACAGGAGAATTGCCAGACCGGTGATGGCGAGCAGCCAGCTGAAAACCTGGTATGCGCCACCCGATCCGCAGCCTGGGATGAGTTTTTGTTGGCCTCGCTAAACACGCAGTAACTCACTGAAATACGCCAAGGGAGCAATAGCGACGGTGACGCCGATGGCCATATGTGGCACATCATTGTTGAGCGTTCGGGAGAGAAGTTTAGGGGCTGCACCTGAGAGAGCGAGGCCCATGAGTGTCCGGGATCCGGTATAAACGTAGGTGTTGCCAGCAGACCAAGCGCTCATGAAGATGCCGGCATTGATGATGCTGGGCAAAACTTTGATGCCCGCGGTGTGTATAGCGATAACGTGAAGCGAAGATGCAGCGTTCCCGGTGCCGCCAAGCAAGCAGGGATCGTTGTATGGAACACTGACACTCAGCTTGGCTTCTTGCAGCGTGATGGGACTCACAGCAATCCCGCGATGATCGCGCCGCCGAGGTCTGTTGTGTGAATGTCCAGTTGAAGGCGATGACAGGACTGATAGCTCACAAAAGAAGATCAGACGGTAGACGACTCGCTTCGCAGCCTTCGGGATCTGCTTGGTGGGGTTTGTTGCCTCGCCGGCGGTGGAACAACCGAATCGGTACCCCCAAAGGCATAAGCAGCATTGATGAAAGCCCTAGAGTCAACATTGAAGATCCAAACCTCAGACGTGTAACAGCTTACGCAAAGAACGCCAAGAAGCGGCCCAGATCCCCAGTGATGCCGGGGGAGTATTCATCGGACCGGGACGAATCCAATGACGAAAGCCGAGACGATCGTGGTTGGGCGCTCCACCAAGATCGATAACAATCCCGACAAAGATGATTCTGAACGGTCAGAGATGGCCAGCGCAAGTGTGAGACCCCTTACCCCACAAACGTCAAAAGCTTGACACTTGCCGTGATGACCTCCACCTCACCATAGTACCGCACCGAGAGGAAGTTGAAGACCAGCATGAACGCCAGGCAAATTGAAATCCAAATGGCCGGGCTCTGGTCTGTCCAGTATTGGATGATTACAGCCGGGGCTGATAGTTCGCTTGCGATTGAAATAGCGTTTCTGCAAAATGAGCACATATCCTGCTTATGCTGACGACGTACGAGTACCAATCTGGAAATCAGCACAGCACTTCATGCGGGCTCGGTAGAACTGACAGTTGTATCCCAGAGCGAAAGGTCGATAAAGCGGCTGGCAAAATGCCGGTAGGACCCAGAGATGGGTAATGTGGTGACCACCTCTGCGATAGAGTTTACGGTAGCCCAGACGATGGAAGCCATGATCGAAAAAGCGATCATCAGGCTGACTGGCCCCGCCTTTGCCAGGGCCGCCCCGATCCCCACGAAAAGGCCTGACACTCAGTGTGTGTTGGTTTCGGACAGGAGCGTGTTCGTACCAACGCCGATGCCGCCGCCAAAGCCGACAGAGGCCACATGACGAGCTTTGAGCTGTCGTTGCAAACCTGGGGTGGGCGTTGCATCTTGAGTTTCGAGATCATCGTACGGCGCGTCCACAGTCACAGGAGGTAGTTCGTCGTTCGCTTTTTTAATGTCGTCCATGATAGCCGAGGTGGATGCAGGGGAATGCAAGCGACTGTATGGGCACATCAAGCGTTGAAAAGCTATATACTGCGCCGGCAACGCACAACAGAGCGCTCTGGACCTCCGAATTAAGCGAGGTCTGCGGTCTTTTACCGAAGGAGGCCACTAGTCGGGGAATGGCAGGTGTGACGTCCGGGGGCGGAAGCGCGAGATCTGGCGTCCGCCCTGCCACCGGATACAATAACCTCCTCGTCATGGCTTCATTGGCTTCTGCAACTACCTCATCCAAGCGGCCGGGCGAGAGTTCGCTAACAAACGGGATCTCAAAAGGCACCACGAGCCAAACCACTTCGTTTACTTCGGCTCGGGGTCCTCATGGCGGTCAGAGACTTACCGCGAGTGGGTTCGGCCATGGTCCCGAACCCTGTAGGGGTTAACTTACAGGCGGAACCAACCACCTTGGGGAAGGAACAGCTTGTATCAACCTCTTTTCGTAGTTTATGGGGCCACACCCGGGGTCCCCGGGTGGGGTCAGGGAAGTGTCAAACGTCGAGGTCACCGATCGGAACTAAAGCAGAACTAGATCAAGAGAATTTCGGTCCTCGGGAGCAAGCTTCACGGTCATCGTGTCACTGAGGGGCCCCCCGAGGTCGAGGTAGCATGAAAGCTTGTGCCACGAGTTGAGCTGATTGCAGATTTTATAGTTGCAGTGGACGAGGAACTTTGCGGAGAAGCCGGTGGCCACATCACTCTTGAGCTCGGCAATGCGGTACGTCAAATGCAATCCGTTCTGAAAATTGTTCATCGGACAGGGAGACTGCCTGTTCAGCATCTGAACAAATTTCGCCTCAGGTTTCGGCAGCATAAAGTGATTGCACGGGACGCGATTACCCCACAGCATTATTCGGGATCGCGGTGACGAGCTGAGGAGGATTGAAGCGGTGGTAGATTGTACATGACGGCTCTTCATGAAATCACGTGAGGGGCATACAACGACAGACTTGCCTTTGCTCGCAACTATCTATAAGGTCTCAGCCTTCATCTTCGTTCGCGCGACCGCGTCGCTAGATCAACGATGCACCGAACCAGTGGCCACATAGGTCATTACGGCCGACAGGGATTCACCAGCCAGACCATCACCATGTCCGCCCCGCTCATCCCAGTGCAAACCGTCCGCAACGCCATCTGATGTAAGCGGGACCCGACTCGTCGGCCGAGACCTGAGCTCACGCCGCTCAAGGTACCGTCTCGCCCTCGCCGCGTCAATGATGATATCGTGACCGCCAAAGAAAAAAGCGGTGCGGGACGAGTCTTTGAGCACCGGGATCTCGTCTACAAACAGGATATTGTCGGCCCAATCGAAATGCCGTCTATCAGTGCCTCACGTCCGCGAGGGGAAGAGTTCACTCACGCGCTGGATGTAGTTCGCAATCCCCACTTCGCAAGCGACAAAGTAGAACAAGAGCGCCTCGAGTGCCTAATTGTAAGCTGTCATACGAGTTGAAGCCGTATTCGCAGCATACCGTCCTCGGCTCGCGGTAGCAGAAGGAGTGACAGATATCACCCTCCCAAAGACAAAAGCACA
>JAHXHD010000132.1:0-14612 GCA_019857685.1 Papiliotrema terrestris | reverse complement strand
GCTGATCAGGAACCAATCGACACAGGCGACGGGTCGATGCAGCATTCGACGGCACACGATGGCCGGGTGCGCCGATATGTTCAACTGGCGGTAGACGATATACCGCATCATGTCGCCTTCGGTCAAATCCAGCACGTCCGGGAGCTTCTGGACCGATCGCGGGGCAGATACTGGCTCTATGAGAGCCCAGACCACCTGCGATGTCCTCACTGCCCATGGACGCTAGATCGTGCGCGCTGCCGCCCTTTCTCCAACCTGGGCGCCCCACGGAAGTATGGTGACGCGGACGAGGCAAAAGCCGGACGTGCCAAGGTCCGCAAGGTGGCCAGGCAGAAAAAGTTGGAGTCGAGACGCAACGAGTTCTGGGCTGCTGTTAGAGAAGAAGTGGGACACAACGAGTATTTCATGACGCAAAGCGCATGGTGGAGGGAGATTGATCAATTGAAGCGACAGAGAGATCACCTTCGGGCGACAATCCCCACCATTGCCGATCAAGAAGAAATCGACAGTCATCGAATGAGTGTGGAAACTGTGATTGCAAGGATAATCTGGTGCGAGGATCGGGTCGGGGAGCTGAGGAGGATAGTCCATACTTGAGGCGGATGCAGACTCCCCCATCGAGGACGAAGGCCAGTCACCGATCATGGTGCCTCGCTGGACAAGGACAATGATGCGCAATTGAGAGGTCAGCCAACACGGTGGCGTAGCGCTGGGAAGTACCTCTGCGACGGTCACCGAAGACCTGGCAGCCTCGCTAAGATTGAGCAGCACTATCGACAACCGAGATCATATTCCGCGACGGTATGGGCATGACAATCGGTATGCTGAGGCCTTTCGCGCGCGCTGCCTCTCACTCTTCGCGCCCGCAGGGAACGGCGGAACGAGACCTTAGAAAGCTTTGATATTCTTGTCCTTCGGTGCGACTATAGATGAGGACACGAATTGAACGCTTGCCTTTGGCGGAGAGGAACAGGTTTGCAAAGCATACAGGCCAGTTGACCGTTCCCCCCGCGAATACTCAGCTACCGATCATGGCAAGACTCAGCCAAACAGCGACCTGCAATCCTCGTCTCAGTGCGCCTTGAGGTGCGCGTGCATCACAGGATGGAACCATTACATGTTTCTGACTCTACTTTCTTGCGCTTAGCAGGCCCGGATGCCCTGTGAATCTGACGAGGCCCAATTGTCCGGGCATGGCGCATACGACCTAGTTCTTGTCGAGTATTGGCTTCAGCATACCGTGCAGCTCACGTGACGTGATATGCCGTCCTGAGCTTCGACCCCGCGTTCCTTGCTCATGAGGACTGACTTCGTTCTCACTCGAATTCCTTGATCATGCCGGCAGACACGATCGCTCTGGAACCGGACGCAGCTCGTCGAGCAGCGAGCTCGTGCACGCAACTCAGTGGGTCTCATATGCTCACGTAGTTAGGGCATTCAATAACAGGTCTCATTCAGGCAGGCGCACTCTACCACTTGCGATCCGCTTCCGCCTTGGGAGTCGATTGGACCCATGGGAGCCTTTCTGCCATATCCCGAAAACCTGGTGCTGTTACGGATGCATCCGAAAGTAACCAGAATGGTTCATTCGAGGCTTTGCTACCAGATCGAACTGGGGCGCGACATCCTTGAAAGAACGATCCCGCAAGCGATGCTTCGTCGAACGCGCAGCATATATTGCAGCGGGACATGTCATCACGATCTTCGGGGTCTGGCTACTCAATCACTACGCGTTGACGTTGGAGACCATGACGGCGGGCTATGCGAGTATACTACGGCCACCGACCTCGAAATCCCTCGAACTGGACAACGTCGAGAACCCATTACGCCTTCTCCGGTCCTTGTTCGACACAGACATCGGTCCAAGGCTTCGGTCGTCAACGATTCGCCTCAATCGGTGCGTCTCGTTCGTGGACTACCGATTGACCACTACGGTAACTCAGTGTGGAAGAGTGTCAGTCTCGATCTGACATTTCTGCCACTAGCCCGATTCATGCCCCAGATCTCGCATCAGAGAGGACGAGTTTCGTGCGCTTCTCTCAGGACATCCGGCTCAGCTTCGGAGAGGTGTCGATGTCTGGGCAACCTACGAGCTGATCGATGTGCGAGGACGATTGGAAGGATTGGGATTGGGTCCCCCCGACCACGGGTCATGTGGTCAGCACCGATACCGGGAGATGGTATCACGTTCCCTATCCACGCGAACAACCCGTCGAGGTACAGCGTCGTGCACGCTTGTCGTGGAGTAAGGCTACCAGACAGAACTTACAGAATTTTTGTCGTGTGGAGTACGAGAAAGCAGCGGAGTCGGGATAAAGCGGTCGAAGGTGAAAATTCAGCTATTCAACTATCACCATGGATGGACCAAGCGGACCATCGCAAAAAGGCCTTGGTTGATGGGTGAAGGCGAACATGCAACATGCTGAAAGATTCGATGTAGTCCAAATCGGTTCGCGACGTGGGGAGTGACAGGCGGAAATCAGCTTCGAGAGCCATCTATTTGCTCAGAAGCATCCGTTAATATGAGTTAGTCAACAAATTCAAGTTGTCAAAGCTTTCCGCATAGAGCCACAGTTGCCCCTTCTTTCTCGGAGCCCCCAGATCTTTGCATAAGACCCATGAATTCTCGATTGCGGCCAGACGGCGTATGACTCACCGAGACTCGACGAGGCGAAAATGCGACTGAAGAAACAAAGTACGCATAGCTGCAGTTGCCTATCCGGTTCATGTCCAAGAATCCCGCTGCTAGACGTTTGGACTTCAAAGATGCCATGAGCCACGTATACAAGCAATCTGAGGGTCGTATGCGAGTCCACCCATCGGATTTATAAAGGCAGGAATCACAGGATTCCTGTTGCTTCAAACTCGTTTGGATCCTCTTGAGACTGTAGCCCTAACTCATCACGGCCTGTTATCAAGTCCCCGTCGAGTGTGGGATTCCCGTCCTCGACCGAGGGCTGTCTGCACCCGTTCAGTTTGCCTAAGTGGCGCGGAGGCATACTCCTGTTAAACGGCCTGCACGCACTGCGTGAGTGATAATACAATCACATAACACCCCGGCAGACCTCAGCGATACAGCCAGGTTTACCCTCTGCTGCTTGTGCAGTAAAGCACCGTCCAGCCCTATCTGCATCGCACCCAGACGGGTGCTCAGACATTTGTCTTTCCGAACTGTCGAATCGTAAAGTTCAGTAAGGCAATGGAGGACTCTGGCAGCGGCGAGGACAGGTGCGTCACAATCTGAGGTGTGTGCGGCTCTGTTTCAGCCGAGAGGAACCACTGTTGCCAACAATATCAGGAGACCTTGTCGCGTGGCAATGGCGTGTAGCATGCGTATGGAGACGGAAGTACTCGAATGACATCGGTCGTTGACGAAGACCAAGGGAGTATCGCACCAGCTGACGTGCAAGATCGAGCAGTCTCTAGATCGGGCAGTCAAGCGGTGCTGCTCAGCTGTGAGCCGCGGAGACGATAAGTCATGATGAATCACGCCACGACCTGGGCGAGCAATGACACTCGTCTCGTCGTGCCTGCCATTGGGTCGAGGCGGAGCTCTCCGGCCGCAAGCTGGAAATGCCGCTACGCCACCGCGCGATGCGCGATTTTTGGTCGGGTCAACACGTCGTGAGGGATTTTATCAGCTTATAAGCGCCATCAACCGAAACGCCATGTTTCCTATCCGCAGTTCGCAACACCTCCGCAGGAAGGCGGGCTCTGGTGGAGTGACGGCCGCCAAGACTTTTTCTTTCCCGAGGTCAGTAACAATCTTCCATCATGACGGTGGATCGAGCAGGGGGACTCGAACTTCTCCTGAATAATTCCTGACCTGCCGACCTGCCGCGCAGCAAACAGCGAGTAAGACCGAGGATATACATAAGGACTGGCTGGAACACCTGGCACATGCAAACCTGTCTCCCGTCTAGGATTCCGCACATATCGTCCACCAAAGCTCCCACTCAAGCTGCAGCTTATCTCTCATCGCCAGATTCTTCCATGCTGAAGTTCGCTACCATCGATACCATCGCCAACACGTTCTTCACCCTGCCGGTCCTGAGCGTCTACAGCCCATCGACCAACCGATAGATCGCCTGCGCCCTACGACTCAAAGCAAAACAATCGGCATGACTGAAAAGGCTGTCAAGACCGATGTGTCTGAAAATTCGCCCCTGTCGCCTCCCGCTCACACTCTCGAGATTGAAACCATCGCCGATGCGTTCAGTACGGATCTCGAGAACGGCCTCACCGATGATCTCGTCAAGCAGCACGAAGAGCGCTATGGCTTGAACCAGCTCAAGAAAGAGCCGCCTCCAAGCTTCGCCTCGATTCTCCTTCGGAACACCTTGAACGCCATGACGATTGTCCTTATCGCAGCCATGGCGGTATCCTTTGGGACGCAGGACTGGATCAGTGGCGGAGTCATCGCGGCACTTGTTTTTGTCAATGTCGCTGTGGGAACAGTCAACGAGTACAAGGCGGAGATGACGGTTGCTGCGTTGGAGAAGGTGGGCGCTCCGTCAGCTGTCGTCATGCGCCGTGCATCCGCTTCGTCGCCTGGAGAGCTCAGGACGATCAAAGCGGAAATCGTCGTTCCAGGAGATATCATCTTAGTCAAAATCGGAGACATCGTCCCCGCCGATTGCAGGATTCTCCCTGGTCAATTGGCGGGCTTGGAGTGCGACGAAGGTATGTCATATGCCCTCGTGTCTAGACAACTGCTCATCGTAAGCTCTTCTTACTGGCGAATCACTCCCGTCAGTTAAGACCGAGGAAACGCTTGACGATCCGGTTTGCCCCGTCGGCGACCGTACCTGCATGATCTATTCCGGCTCACAAGTCGTCAAGGGTCGAGCCAAAGTCCTTTGCGTCGCTACCGGCATGACGACTGAACTCGGCAAGATCTCGGCGGCCATGTCCAAAAAGGCAGACTCCGGCAAGACAGGTTGGCGCGCTACCTGGCACAAAGTCAAGGCTTTCCTCGGTGTAGTCGATACCACGCCGCTCCAAATCAAGCTCAACAAGCTCGCCTACGTCATCCTTTTCTTCGCCTGCATCTGCGCTATCATCGTCGTTGCATCGACCGGCTTCCAAGACGTTCCTTTGACGGTTGCCACATATGCAGTCGCGGCTGCAGTGTCGCTCCTGCCCGCTTCGCTTCCCGCCGTCATCGCTCTGTCACTCGCGACCGCTAGCCAGAAACTGGCAGCGAGTAACGCTTTGGTCCGACGAATGGATGCTACAGAGACCCTAGGGGCTGTCACAGACGTCTGTTCCGACAAGACGGGTACTATCACCTTGGGTAAGATGGTTACCAGGTACGCCCGATGCATGGCTGCACTCGTCCTTTTGCTGATCTCCAGGCGTATCTGGACTCCTGCAAGGGTCAAGCACACGGACGATTCCGCTACATGCATTCCCGACACCGACAAGGGGCAATACTACTCGGTAGAGACCGGCGGTGACGCCTTTCTACCCGTGGGCCGCATCGCCGCATTGGCGGAGGACGGTGAGGAGACCGATGTCCATCCGAATGGTGTCGATGACTCCTTGCACGAAGCTACACTTGTCGCCGCTTTATGTTCCTCCGCCACCATTCAACGTGCCCGTGATGACGCCGGCGAAGAGGAGGGCTGGGAAGGTCACGGTGACGCCACAGAAGTGGCTCTGCAGGTATTCGCACACAAGCTCGGCTATGGCAAGCCTCATCTGCTCGGTCGATCGTCGGATGACAAGGACTTAACCTATTCCACTCAACCCGGCAGATACGAGTTGCTCGTCGAGCACGCATTCGATTCATCGATCAAGCGCATGTCGATGGCCTACGTCTGCACGCCCAATGAAGGCGAGCGGTACATCCTCGTCGTGATGAAGGGTGCCTTCGAGCGCGTGTACGAGAAGTGTGTGTCGGTCCTCGCCAACGACGGTCGAGCCATTGCAAAGGATGACGCTGAAATCGTCGGGAGACACTACGAAGGTCTCGCTTCGCAGGGTCTCCGGGTGCTTACTCTGTGCTCCAAACGACTACCTTTGTCCGAGATCGACAACGTCAAGGCCATGAAGCGTGAAGAGCTCGAGCGTGATATGTCATTTGTGGCTTTGGCGGGTATCTACGATCCCCCTCGTGTCGAATCCGCTCTCGCTGTCGAGAATTGTCAACGTGCGTCGATCGTCCCTCGTATGTTGACGGGGGACCACGCGGGTACAGCTGTCGCTATCGCCCAATCGGTTGGCATCATCGGCAAAGACTATCCCAAGTCGGCCGTCATGACTGGACCGGAATTCGACAAACTGTCGGAAGAAGAGATTGATCGACTGGACCCACTACCCTCGGTGGTGGCGCGGTGCGCCCCGGAGACCAAAGTACGAATGGTGGAGGCGCTTCATCGAAGAGGCCGCCGTTGCATCATGACGGGCGATGGCGTCAATGACGCTCCGTCTCTGAAACGTGCCGACGTCGGTGTCGCTATGGGCAAGAACGGTTCCGATGTCGCCAAGCAGTGTGCCGAGATTGTGCTGTCAGACGACAACTTCGCCACGATCGTTGTCGCCGTCAAGAAGGGCCGAGGCATCTTCTTCAACCTCTCCAAATTCTTCCTGTACTTGATGTCCGGTAACATCGCTCAAATCGTTCTCTTGCTCGTCGGTCTCGCGTTCATGGACACCAAGGGCCAGAGCACTTTCCCCATCTCGCCTGTCGGTATTCTGTGGATCAACACGCTCTGCGCCGGACCTCCCGCACTCGCATTGGGTCTCGAGGAGACTCCCGATGATGCGATGTTACGCCGACCACACGAGTTTCGGTCCGTCTTCACCAAATGGTGGATAATCGACTTGTTCGCCTATGGGCTCTTCATGGGCGCCATCGCACTCGGCAACTTCGCTGCGGTCATGTACGGCTACTTCGATGGTTACCTCGGCGAACGATGCAACGAGGACCTCAGAGAGGATCTGTGTAATCAGACCGGCCGAGCTCGCGGGGCGGTCTTCGCGTCGTTCTTGTTCGTCCTCCTTATCCACGCGTTCGTCTGCAAACACCCCCAACAATCGATGTTCACCATGAATCTCATCGAAAACAAGGCGCTCCTCTGGTCGGTAACCGTCCTCGGCGCGTCCGTCTTCCCCGTCATTTTCATTCCCGTCATCAACGACAAGGTCTTCCTACTCTTCCCCATCAAGTGGGAGTGGGGCATGGTCTTTGCATCCATGATCGTCTTCGTGCTGGTTGCCGAGCTTTACAAGGTGCTGCGAAGGAAAATGTCGCCAATCCAATCTCCAGCCGACTTTGACAAGGCCGAGAAAGACCAAGCGCTCGAGGAGGAGAACAAGATCAAGGCGATGGCGAGACGAACTGAGTCCACTGTCTAAGCCCTTGAGGGCTGTACAGTTGGTGGAGGGGGGAAGCTGAAGGCCGTCGTGGCAGTTAGGACGGCTGACGTCCGCGTAAAAGCATAGACCGGCAGATTTACATACTGCAACTTTAATGCCTCTCATACCGCGAGCTTTTGGGCCTTGTTTGAGAAGGAGTTCACTGCCGTTGGTGCATGTGAGATCGCCTACCGAGGGCGCAGTGCATGTACATGGAGAATGCGAAAACTACAACTTCGCCCCGACCTTACCCGCCGACGGAGCACCGTTATTGAACACCACCTCAGACGTCGCATTCATGCCATTGGCAGCCTTCTTCCCTCCGTACCCATTATGGGTACCGTTAAAGGTCAACTCCTCTTAACTTGCCGCCGTACGCCTTCACGCCGGTCGCCTTCTCCACCCTGTGTTGCAGACACATCCGCAGTATCGAGCCGTCCGGCTCGACGACGCTTTGAACCCACTTAGTGTTGATCCCTCGTGACCGGACTGAATTCCTGTTGGGATCTTGCAGGCCGAGTCGTAGTTGATAAGACCCAGAGTTGGCCGCGACCATTTCCGCTCTTGTTGACCCTGTGCGATACTTCTGACATACTTTTCGGCACCACCCAGGCTCTTGCATTAACTACCTCGCCTGACCTCAGAATTGGTTGGTAGTAGCTGCGCCTATCCCTATCACTTCAGCCCTGGATCGCATTCACTGCCCACCAGAAGCCAGCCCGACACCCGCCTCACCTACGTGCACGCCCACACTCCGCACAATCCAGGCAGTGCAAATCCTTCCCTGGTGTCAGAAAACGACGATAAAAGCCCGGATTGTGGATAGCGGCAAGATCACTTCAATACACTGCCCACCGGTCTATGGAAAGGGACAGGCGAACCGACAAAATGAGCAAGATGATGGCCTTGAGCCCGCTGCGGATACTCTCGCTCCTTGCTTGGACTTACATCCTAGGATTCGCCGGAACAGACGCTGGCACTTTGAGTGGCCAGCAGTCACATCACAATGCGAACCAAGTTACACATCGATTTTTCACAAGGGCCTCTGCGCCCCCGTACCCTTGCTGACAATAGGAAATGACCGGTTTAATAACGGGTGGAGTTCCACCTGGGTTCATTCAGATATTGTATGTCTAAGCCTGGTCGCATGACATGTGATTGACTTTCAGGCCAATCGGGCAGCAGCCGCACACCTGGAGCTTCAGTGCTCCACGACTCCCATTTAACGCCTCGTACCCAGCTACAGTGACTGTAAATGCTCTCATGTACTATTGCGAACTGCGGCTGATATGCAGTTCCCGCTTCAACTCAAAGCAGGTTCAGCGTATGTGGTGGTCATATCCGACTCACAGAAGTACAATCAGCGCGTATGTGCAGCTCGGTGACTACCGGGACGATACTGAGGCACAGCAAGGAATCCAACGGCGATTCAGATCGTACAGCCCTCAAGTGACGAATCATGCTTCGCCGCCGCCAATCCGAACAAGAAAGACTTCGATTTCCAAGTCTACGGCAGCGTGAAGCAGTGCGATCGGTCATTCGGGTTGAAGTGGACGACTTCGGTTGGCATACCTCCGTACAGTTGTACGATCGTCCCGCTCGATGCCTCGTACAACTCATGGGACGTGCTGCTCACCGAGGCGGGGAGTCTGGATGACTCGGCGATAGCGCGCATGAACATGACAAGCGGTACAAGGTTTACCGTCGTCAAGCAGTCAGTCCTAGCACGGCTTGGCCTGAGATGAGCTCATGAACAGCGATGGGTACGGCGTGGGCCGTGGTGGCGTCCGCCAGGTCTATGAAGTCGCTCCAAGCAGCAACGCCAGCTGTATTACGTAGCAATTGATGGGCCGAGCGGACTGGCCCGCTGGCCTGCAGGTCAACCCAGTCTCACCAACAACATCGGCTTTCGGACCAGAGTCCACAAACGCGTCCACCAACAACGCTACGGAGAACCAAATCTCTTCGACCTCAGCTTCGACCTCATCTTCGACCGCGGGGAACGTCTCGAGCCCGCCAGTCAATAACGGCGGTACTGAGAAGAGTATTAGCACAGGCACGATTGCCGGCATTGCCGTTGGTGCCACGGCCGCCATCCTAGCTATCATTGCCTTCATCCTCTTATTCATGCGCCGCAAACGACGCCATAGCCGTGCCGCACACCAGGGAGACGTTGATCTCATTGGCGGCTCGGGAGGAGGCCCCCCGCAGGTCGAGCCGGAAGTCGTGCCCTTCCGATCAACTAGTACAGGTGGCCCCATGCCGACGATGGGCTACACCGCAAGCAGGACGCAGAGCGGGTACGAAGCGGGACATATTGTGCAAAACGATCCGTTCTCTGGTGAACATGCGGTGGAGACACCTGGCTCTGTCCCTTTTTCCGACGCCCGGCCCTGGCTTCTTCGGGCCTGCGGGCCCACGGGACTCCAGCATGGATCCCCAGTCAGAGGCAGGCGAGCAAGGTCCCATTTCGTCATACGTCGGTCCCCTGCCGAACAGAGCGGCGCCTGTGCGAGGGCACAGTGATTCTTCCGGGCCACAGGACGATTCAACTTCGACTAATGCTTCGAGCATGGCGCTCGGGAGCCGTGCCTGTTCGCCTTCGAGCTCTGGCGTCCCTTCATCGGATATGAAAGTAGGATTTCCACGTGGTCTCACCAGTGCGGCTAGCTCACCTACGTCCCAGCGTCCACCCCCACCTATCCCACTGGGGAGCCTCGCTTCAACCGAGTTCAGGAGGCATACCGATGCAGGCGAGTTCCCAGAAGAAGGAGGACAAGAGGGTGGTGTGGTGGATCTGCCACCTCTGTATACTGATGTGCCGGCCCGCCGCCGAGGTACACAACAACAGCAGCAGTAAAGAGGACCCAGAGGAGTATGTTGGCCTGGAGAGACGCGGAACACGGTGTCGACGAGCACAATACCGGTAGGCCGTCGTGTACGTCCTTCTTGAGGTATTCTGAAGAGTTTGAGATGTACTGTATCAGGAGAGACAGCCTCTTGAGTCACTACAAGACCGGTATCATGGCCAGCCGCCAGCCAGAAAAGTCATAACAGAGGTTGAAGCAGAACAACGGAAGTGGATACGTCGCCCTGTCGGGAACGTCGCCACACAAGGCTTCCAAAAGTTTCCTGTCCGCGATACTGGTGCGTCGTCGATCCCGGCATGAACGCGCGAACATGCATTAGGCATTCTTACAGGCGTATTGGCACTTCCACCATTGCGGGTGACAGAGGAAGCTCTGAATAAGCTATCGACCCCCTCCGGTACGTTCGACTGAGGTTCATTTAGTTCGTCCCGCGGACAGTCGGGTCCCTTTGCCACCTACTCATCGGCCCCCTACCGCTTCACATAGTATGTCAAACCCACGGTAGCCTTCGCCTGGGCGGCTTCTGACTCGCTGCGACTGTGTTCGTAGGGCCCGCAGCCGTGGTGTCCCGTCGGTGCGGGTAGCGGCCAGCCATCCCGCACCCTGCGAGGCAGATCGAACCGGTCAGCACGATCTAGACGTAAGCACGCAGTGAATCGCGATCGTTTCCCAGTCGCAGACCAGCTCACCGCTCCAGCCAAGGCGAGCCACACGGCGTTGCCGATGTGCCCGGAGAAGGCATCGTTGGTGTGGTCGTTGATCCTGTTGCGTGCGACAAGCACGAGCGCCAGGTACAGCGCGACCGCGATCCACCCTGCGAGGGAGCTGAGGAAGAGGATTAGGAATGTGGCCTGTGCGTCGGCCTCAACTAGGAGTCGAGACGTGCGAAAGGTCCAAAGAAGCCCACGTACAATCTCCCTGGCCCGGCTGGCGCAGAACCAGGCGAAGAAGGCGAAAAAGAGCGATGGAACCGCCGCGCCAGCAGCTATCGCGTTAATGATCAGACTGCCAGAGGGGGCTTCAGCGATAAGCCGGGTCGTGTTCGAGCCGAGATCAAGGCCGAAGAACGTTGTGTCGATTGTGTAGCCCACTCGGGGTCCGTGCATTGTGAGGTGCCGGAATACTCCATATCAAGGAAGCTGCTGGTCAGTCGTGTCGACAAGAGATACCTGCGCGGAAGCCGGAGCGGTAGAGTATCTTAACCGGGTGCGCGCGACCACCCACCTAGCTTCCCCGCTTTGATAGCACGACCAAGCACGCCTACGTTGGCCGCGGTCAGGCCTCCAGGATATCTGATCTGAATGAGGTAGATGGTCTTGATGATGGGGACGGACAGCGTCACAAGGGGGAAGAGGATGAACCCGGCGACTTTGGGTCAGCGCCATCGGTTTTCCTCCATGCAGATGACGTACGGGTGAAGAAGAAGGCAGGAAAGGGGGAGCACACCATCATGGTAATGATGGGTAAGGGTCGTGCAGTCCAGTGAGTATGGTAGAGGGAGGAAGGATGCGAGTAATGAGCCGAGACCGTCCGGAAGATCGATATGTGTCCTCGACCACCTGAGCGGAGAAGGAAGTTGTTGAGAGCCGCGAAGGCTCCGACCATCCTGGTCCTTTGAGCATCCTTTGTTCAACGCGGGGCAGGCGTGTTATGTCGCCTCGCAATGACGTCTACATAGATCATCCATCAAGAGTCGAATCCTCCGATTTGAACCCAAGCAGGTTGTCGAAGATGGGGTTACAAGGTGATAAGGTTATGCGCCTATAAGCCAGCCCGTTGTCTTTTCCACACCGATTGCGTTTCGAAGGCGTTTCAGAACTCGAGTGTCGTATCGTTTATGCTGCTCTCCCGGATCCTCCCCTCGCCGGACAGATCAAAAAGTGGAGACGAGCATACATGCACCATTCGATGTAGCTGCGCGGCTACGGCGTGAAATCCCATACTCGCACACGACAGGAGAACCCGCTGGATGCTCTCTCTGGACGTCGGATCACCTCACCTGTCTGGGGTCTGCTACGCCGTGCCCAGTCTCTTCGTCAAAGGTGCAGTATAACATGTATATGTTTGAGCGGTCCATCTGAAGGCAACCGGAATTCCGTAGCCCATACGATGTGTGGACTCCACGCGATGGATTACCATCTTCGGTACCGAGGGAGATTCGCGAAGAGGCATCTCCGGAAGGATCGATGAGTCGAGGAAGAATACGTGGTCGTCCTATTGTCAACAGCGTGTCTCCTTCTTCCACCCACAGAGACTTACCGCAGCGAACAATACGCGGTCACGAAGAGTTGTCAAATGTGACAAGCCCCCATCTTGTCTCTCGCCAAACGCCAGCAATAATTGTGTGCTCCTGCAGCGCACATCACCTCTCTCCTTCCGTGGGTGGGCATTGGCAGTGCCTGGCGATAATCCCGTATCGCAAGCAGCACGCCGGCGAGAGTCGCACAGTACAGATCCCTGGTGGTGTAGTGGGAGCTTCAGCTCAGTCAGATGTTCCGTATGCGATTTGCAGCTCACGCGATGAATGACGGCGAGTAGCCTTGGCGTCCCGCTTGCTTCATCTTCACCCTGCGGATTGAGTCGTCGTCAGTTTTGCTCTGGCTGATCAAGGCTCTGACAGGTCTTGACCTTCGATCCTCGCGTGAGCCCAACCGTTGCACGAATGTATCGTCTCGGTGATCACTCGCGAAGAAGTCCATGACAACCCGAGAGGTGTTATCGAACGATCCAATTGGTGGGACAGCGACGACTCGCGCCTTTGTCTTCCGCGAATATACGTGCATTTGCTCCACAGAGCAAAGAAACATGTATGCCTCGTCAGATTCGATGTATTTGAGGTGAGCACGGATATCGACGGAACAGGCTTGAGATAGGTCACCTAGATACGGAAAATCACGTCAAATTGAAAATGCTCCCGTCTATGACGCTGTGGAAGCGCAATCCTTCCCACCATCGTGCTTTGGCTCTGTTCTGTTTGCGACTCACCATGGACAGCACTTCCAACCCAAAAGTAGACCTTGCTGTCAGCCAGTACAGGGCTGAGCTCCAAAGAAACCTGGATAAGCCCCGCGCGGCGTACAGATTTGCCGATGACAACGATGTCCATCGCTCCACCATGCACCGACGCCTCAAAAGGGCTCCCACAGCATCATTCAACGTCCCATATTGCACAACAGGCTTTGAAGCCAGCTATGGGATCCGAAGCTCGTGCACTTTATCCGATAAGCCACTCTCACTAGCAACCCAGCGTCGTATCCAACAGCTCGAGACGGTGCCAGTCTGTTGTGCGATCAGCGTGTGGGTGAAGCGCAGATTGCGATCCCTCTGCTTGGCCGCAACTGGATAAACACCTTCCGTAACTGACACCCCACCCTCAAGGCGATTTGAGCTGGGAAACCGGAAACCTGTCGACTGAAATTCTCGACCTCAGAGGTGCTAGGAAAGTGGTTTGACTCGGTGGAAGCGCCACATGATGCAGTTGCGTACCCAAAGGTGTGTATTTGGAGCATAGGCGAAACAGGATATGCTCTGGGAAAGGGCGCACGCGCGCGTGCACTGGTTTGTGTGAAGAACACGGAGGGACTGGCGTTGCAAAGAGCATAGCAGAAGAGCGGCGCCGGGAGGTAAGGATATGGATGGGTGACAACAATTGAAACTGTCTCGATGAGTGAACGTGTTCTTCCTCCGCATGTCATGTTCAAAGGAGGCAGCGAGGTTATCGACATCAACGTCCGTCTTGAGGATCCCCGTATCCAACTTTGGCGATACGACATCAGCCACAAGGGGTGGAATTCAAACCACCTTGGTCTGCAATGGCTCGAGACGATTTTTGTTCCGCAAACACAACCAACCAACACCTCACACCGACGTCTGCTCATTCTTGACGGCCATAACTCTCATGTGCGCGCAAGTTCATTTACATTTACATTGCGCATCACATCGACTTGATGGTACTACCATCTCAGACGTCGCATTTGACCCAAGCACTTGATGTTGGCGTCTTCTCCTCGCTTCCAGGCAAAGTGGATCGCCTCACCTATCGATCAATCGATCATAAGGCGCTGATCGGGTCAGCAGGACACAGTTCCTGAAGATTCTTGCAGATGCACGAGAATACGCTATGTCTTCGGTCAACATCGATGCTGGATGGCGCAAAGCCGGCTTGCAAACCCGCAATCGGCAGAAAGTGCTCAAAAGGCTTCTTCCTGAGCCCGAGCCATGTGTCTCAATCATTGTGGCATGAGACCGCTTTCTCCCACTTCGCCCACAACGCACCTCGGCCCGCCCGGCATTGCCGCCAGCTCCGGCAGCAGCTCGAGCGGTTTCCCCAGTGTCACGCGCACACCGGGAAACCTTCCGCCGCCGAAGAACCATAAACGA